>JADLZL010008179.1:0-60996 GCA_015844335.1 Chrysopogon serrulatus | reverse complement strand
TATACGTCAACGGATATAGTCGAGGTTCGAGCGCTAAAAAATAAGCTTGTGGCCTCTCCTCACCCAAGGTTGCCTTACTAAGGTATCACTCTGGCTGACACCCATTTTCTTCGGCCCGGACCCTGAGGCCTCCTCATGGTCTCATGGGAAACAAGGGCTTCCACCAAAACTGGGGGTGATTCGGACGGATAATGTCAGGGGAATCCTTGCTACGCCGATCTGCAGCCTCCTCTCTTCCTCCCTCACCAAACTAGTCTTTTCTTGGGATGAAGAGGTGGAGAGCTTCACCAAGGAGCAAGAGAAAGCCATCCAGCTCCTCACCTCCCTCCAGCACCTCGAATTTTGGAGCTGTCGTAATCTGCAGTGCCTCCCTGCTGGGCTGCGTGCGCTTCCCAACCTCAAGAGACTAGAGATTTTTTACTGCACAAGTATCCAGTCGCTGCCCCAAGACGGCCTTCCAAATTCATTGCAAGAACTGCACATCGACCACTGTGGTGCCATCAGGTCGCTGCCCAAGGAGGCCCTCCCAAGCTCGCTGCAACAACTAACCATCGCCCACTGTCCAGCCATCATCCAGTCGCTGCACGAGGACAGCATCCCAAGATCATTGCGAGTATTGGATGTCCATCGCCACTACTGGGCGAGACAGATCGAATGCAGCTCCGGCACAGGTTAACAGGAAGCGTTCCAATATTGAGAATCTGAAGGAACGAAACACTCTCCTGCTTACACTCTGTGGGCTGTGGGCTGTGGCTGTGCTGCTCCCTGGTTCCTGCTCTGTCTGCACACCAAATTTACCCATGATTTTTGAACCACGTAAGTAAAACGTCAGATCAATTATCTATCTTTTTCACTTGTGGTTTGCCAAATTACTGTTGCATAGGAGTAATCAGTCCACTTTATTTTAATCAACTGTGCAGGTCATTTTCTCCTTGGAATTACACATTCCTCTGTGTCACAGGATGCTCTCTGTATCGATGCATGGTTCTGAGTTGGCAAGCATCTGCATGTACATTAAGACGTATGTAAAACAGGTTCGTATATGCAGAATCACTCTATACACAATCAGTTACATTATTTAGGAGCTCAATCCAATTGTTGATCTGAACTTACTTATTTTTTTTTGGGGGGTGCCTTTTTCCTTTCAGTACTTATTTCCAAAACTCGAATTCTCAATTTACATTTTTTCCTTCATGTATTTATAATTGTTTTAGACACTCGCATGATATGTTTCGCTTACAATTATAGTAGCCATATCAAGAGTCAGTTCAAAGGATCAGTTGAGAGCTGACATCAGTACCTTAGTGTTGAACTTATCACCTTCTGCTTATTATTAGTGGGGAGCAAGCCACTTGTTAACTTTATATTGTTATATAGTTGTGCTTTTCATGGGTTCAGCAGCATTCATTGATGTACAGTAAACTAGTTCTCCATGTATGTTCATCCCAGGAGGATCAAACTACAGGAGGTAATGCAGATGGCAAGTGATGGACTCCTAATTGTAAAATCAAGGGTTACTACAGGAGGGTCAGGAGCTGCATGTGCAACAGGTAAGAGTCGTCAAAGCCATTCCCCTGATTTGAATATGTGTGTTTTGGAGTGCGATTCCATCCTGCTCTTGCCTTGCTGTCACCAGGATAACAAGATTCTGGAGAAGATGCAAGAAGAGAAGCCACTATCAACTAGCAACAGACGCATCACCAGCTAATATGCGTCCAGCAATGTTCATGATCACACTACTGTTGCCAACTCAAGGTCAGCACCAGGCTGCAGGTCATGGTGGTACAGTGGACACTGCTCGTCTGCACCCTGCTAGCAAATTTTCAGAATAACCATTGGCCGCAGCCGGGGTAGCATCCTCCATTCTGTTCAGGTTAGTAAGCAATTCTGACATTTAGCATTTACCTTAGAACCAGAGCTAAAGCTATGCTCTTTAATCATAGTAGAAAACTGGGGAAAAAAATGTTTTGAGGTGAAAGGTTATGCTAAATGGTGTTGTCCCTGCAAACTGCAGGTTACCTTCTGATGATTGCCCCCCTTCATCTCACTTCATGCAACAAATGCTGCTGCTGTTCAGTCTTGAACATGGAGACTTCATCGGGGTGTTCGGCTGGTCAGATAAGCCGGCTGATAAGACAAGCTGACTGGTTTGCTGTAAGAGAAAAATACTGTTCGAACGACTGATAAGCCCGGCTGATAAGACAAACGAACAAGGCCACACGAACTCTGATCCCAACCCATGAAGACATCTTAGACATGCCTTTGCTCCCAATACTGTAAGACGTGTCTCGACTGCCGTCTCCCACCCACCTCCCGGCTCTTGAAGTGAAAGTGAAGACCTACGGGATCCAGGAGACTCGTGACTGACTCGAGGAAGGACATAGCACCTGCCTGTTGTGGAGACACAGAGTGAATGAAGAAACCGAAATGACCTACACTGATACTATGTGTACTCACATGTAACTCTCTCATTGAGAGACTCAAGTCATGATAACTCATAATATATACAGTACATTCACAAGGGCGACCCCTAGGAAGGCTGTCTTGCCTGGGGTCTCGTCGACTGGACGTAAAGGTGCCTGGTGGCCCTGAACCAGTATAAATACCTGAGCCTCTAATATCTGTTGGATGCATTTGCAGGGGGCTTCACGACACCCCGTTTAGTCTTAATCATGTGGACGTACAAATGTTTGCTTACAACGACCGTACATGTTTGTTGAGTGTTGGACACCCTTAACCAGCACTCAAGACAAACATGTACTATAATGATTGGAACAGATTTAACTATGGACCAAACACAAATAAAAGGATGATGTCATGGCCTTCGTGCAGTTACAATATATGCTAATCGTCAGTTCTATAGTACTATAATGATTGGAACAGATTTAACTGTGGACCATTATCCTTCGAAGGTATACATAATTTTGCATAATAACCTTACAACAGATCCTACTTTTTTTATAATTATTCTGAACACAGGTTTACTGTATTTTACTATACTGTATTTTACTTTCTTCACCTCTAACTAGGTCAAAAACACAGGACGCTTGTCTAACTAGGTCTAGAACACAGGAAACGTCAGGGGCATACTCAGCTCAGGAAAGACCGGAGGTTGTCCGATTAGCCCTGAGCAAACAAATAATAAACTCAACTGGCTTTTCAGTATATACAGAGAGACAAATTTCTTTTTTTTTTCACACATAAGAAAAATTCATCTGCTGTGCCATGACAAACACTGATGAACATTGGGGATTAACACCGAAAAACAGTCAACAAATAAATTAAACATCTGATCATCGCATGGTCCTTTTTTCCGGCAGTATAAGCATTCAATATACCATGGTACAATCAGGGAGTATGCAATGCTAGTCACTACACGCTGTTAAGTAATAATAACACAAAGTATACAACAATGATTTGCTGAAGGCCTTCAGCTACAAATATATATCCCCACCAGGCTCCAGGGATAAAAAGTCAAAAAAAAAAAAAATCATTTATGTGAACTCTTCATGTCATTTGAGCATTCCTAAAGGGCGACAGCAGAAGAATGTGACAGTTTTCTTTCCTCTCTTCCCTGGCTTGGTCCATCCAGCTGAATCCGACCATTGCTTGGCTGTCTCAAACTATCAGTATGACCTTTCCTATTGCTGATTATCTGTTCCAGTCTCTGCTGTAGAATAACATCAATACAAGGTGGTGCATGCATTTCCTCAAACTGCTGGCAGAAATATGCATTCCTTATGCAGCACTAGTCTCCAGAGACAAATTTCTTTTGTGTGTAGTACCGGTCTTCACTAGCCTTCTTTTTCAAGTTCCTCTTCTGTTTATATAAGCCCCAGAAAATCATGTTTAGTGCCAGTAAAAAGAAACCAAACAAACCTACGAGCTATGACAATGTATACCTTGTAAGCTTCATGGTTGTCAACTATTCTTGTTGCCACTGACAATGTTGTTATAGATTTTGGGCTCCTGATTGTCTGAAAAATGCCCATGCTCTTTGGAACAGCATAAGGATCAATTTCACCCTGCAGTACACACTCATCGAGTTTCAACATGAATTTCAGCAATTACAACAAGTTTTATCTTCAATACTAAGCACTTACAGCTGAATTGCCCTCGGCTACAGTCCCATGGACAACCAATGAAATGTTAAACGTAGTGATCTGTACCAGGGTATAAAAACAACTATGAGGGCATTCCTAAATTGTCATATAACAGTCACAGCATGCTCACAACATTGATAATTCAAGCATGACAAAATATATATTCCAATAAACTCTCAGAGACACAAACATACCATGTCCTTGAAACTTTCCATGGCGCACCAATAATGACTTCATCAACATAGCGGCAGGCAAGAACACTAAAAGTGCGCTCATGGAGATGCATTATAGGACGACAGCCTCTTCTATCCCTGGAAAATTATAATTATAAGGTTGGTATTTCAATTTGTAACAAGATGCCCTTTTTGATATATACTACTTAGTAGTCAATTAGTTTGCTTGTTAAATCTAAGTGGGCGGGGACTAGGACCTGATAGACTGGTCATCATAGATACCAACAAGAAGAAAGTCACCAAGTTGTCTAGCACTCCTGAGGAACTGCATTAAATAAAAGGCATAATATTAATTTTAATTTAATATGTCAACTAAATGAGCAAAAGAAAAAGTGAGTTACAATATGCTGATTTGCAGAGTAAGAAAATGGCACCTCAACATGGCCAGCGTGGAAAAGATCAAATGCACCATCTACATAGACAACACGAGCACCTGGCGAAGGAGCCTGAGTGCATATGAGCATAGTGTTCAATAAAAAGCAACATAAGGGCATTATGAAGATTTAAAGCAGAGGAATATATATGAAAACCTATTAACTACTCTAGACGTCAGGAAATCAATAACGAACAACACTGAAAAGGCAGAAATAGCACACTTAGGATCAGGATTAAGGCATCAAATGTGTGGTCCTTTTTTGGCCTATTTGTTTAAGCTAGAGATTGTGGCATTAGTTTCTATAATCCCGCTAAAACAAACAACCAGCTTGTGGCCCCAACCCCCACAATCTAGTTTGCCCAGATTTCACAATCCAACAATCCACCCTCCACCAGCTTTTTTCCAGATTGTAGCACCCATATTTATCCACCATGTCATTACAAACATAGGAGGTAGGAGGAAGATAAAGATGGCCATAAGCTAGATCCATACAGCTTCAGATTTTGGACATTAGCTTTTCCACAACCCAGGTTCTACAAGCTGCTTTCCAAAATCCCTTAACTAAAACAAACAAGGCCTAATTAGCTACGAATACTATACCATGCCACTTTCTATAAATGCCCTAAAAAGGTTAATCGAGTTAAGGTCACTAATTGTTATTCACATTTCCTTTATGGAAATCTGGGGGTAGATGCGGCCTCCATTCTTCATAAAAGGTCACAAATATGTAACGGTGATAATGCCAAGCGATCTTAACCTTCAGAGCTCATACCTGCCCATTTGAGAACTGCATGATCCGACGAAAGTCGGAAGAAAATGAGATAGCTGACTTTTCACTTCATCATTTGATTTCTCTCCAGCCTTCTCAGCAACGGCAACATTTAAATCAGTGTCAGCATCTTTCTGCCTGAATGTTAGCAGTATCCTCCCTATGCACAAATGGGTATCATTTGAATGTTAGCAACGACAACATATTCAGGAGAAACTGTTATCCAGAACAACACTGAGGCTACTGAGCCTTACCAACTATATCAGTGCTTGAGACACCTTCGGTTCGCTTGATTTGCTTGTAACGCCCAACCTTCTTTGCTAACGCATATGCATCAGTGCCATCAGGTAGAAGACAAGGATCATCTCCATGAATAATGTAATCAATGCTGTACTTGTTGAAGAGAGTATTCATGAATTCTTCTGTTATCTCGTAGGGTGCATTGGGAATGACCTCATCAACCCACTTCAGACCACTAACAAGAGTCAACCTAGAAATGGCAAAAATATAAACACAGTTAATATGGCGCATTTTCAGGTAATGAAAGCCGAAAGTTTAGATCATTATAACAATATACTTTAATGCATATGAGAATATCTCAAAATATGTTGATGAAGCAGCTGTTCAATCAGTTTGCTACACTACTGCTAATATGGACAGGGTTTTTTGGGGGGGACAAAATGATAGTGTGTTTCACAGAATAAATAATCAAATTCCTCCATACCTTTCTTCCATGGAAAGGACAGGCGGACCTTTATTTGCCACAATCTCCTCATCACTTACAACTCCAACTACAAGCTGATCTCCCAGCATCTTAGCCTGCCGCAATGCATTTGCATGGCCGTAGTGCATGAGATCAAAGCATCCATCCATGTACACTCTCACAGGCCTTTTGCGTTCCCTCTTCTTTGGAACTTGTCCAAGATATGGCCAGAAATACGGAGCAAAGGGAGCACCAATTCCCCCAAAGTAGCCCGTGGATAACATAAGAATGGTAAGAGTGATCAGAACTCCTCCAATTCCAAACAACTGTGAATAGTATCCACTGTTCCAGAGCCCCTGGTGGCTCTCAAACGCTAGTAATCCGATCATCATCTTCAAGGTGGAAGTATAATCCTAGTAATGCTTCTGTCAAAAGTAGAACATCAAAATGAGACTCCAAACATGACGTATTCTGTGATAAATGAAAACCATTATAGATGCAGTAAGGCAGTACAAAACATGTCATTTTCTTGTCATTTGGAGGAACCAATAGCATTTGCAGTTTGATCACTGCCATTTTAAAACCTAGAAAGTGACTCGAAAAGAAAGAAGAAAAAGCGTGCCTTTCTGACTAATTAATTATTACCTATGGTTGGAAGGATCACAGACATGTAACCAGAAGAATTAGATGTATATGACAAAACGTGCTTAACGATCACATCACGTTGACCAAATCCTCACCAAGAGATATTTCAGAAAGCCAAACTTTTTTTTTACGCTGGGGAGATCGCGGAGAATTTTGAAAAGACTCGAATTGCTTTTAGAAGAAGCCACGTAACGACCGACGGAGCTCTAGAAACATGCTTTTTTGCATCTTAGCTCTAGAAACATGCTGTTAGCATGGGATACTTTTCCACCTTCTATCTCATCAAGAAACACAGCTCATCTGTTCATTCCAAGGGGGGAAAGAAAAAGAACAACTCCGAATACGGTTGAGCAAACTACTCTAATTCGCAACAGTGATGATAATTAAAAAAAAAGAATAGCGAGCAAGGGAATTCACAAGCGAATCCGTCTGGAGCACCCTATCCTGTCAGCAGCCAAAGAATCAAACGTGCCCGGGAGAGAATCTGATTCCCATCGCAATTCGCAACCACCACGTCTCAAGTTGAGCATTGCAGCCAGCTAAGCAGACAGGTCGAATCTATAGAGATTCGACGTTCCAGTAGGCTCAGGAGGACGGGAGGAAGGTTGGAGATATTATAGCAAAAAAAGCATCAGCTCGAATTCACACTCAACCACCCGGAATCCCCGTTTACAGCGCCGCCGCGAAGAGCGGGAGCACCAGAATGCTATCTCCCGGCCGGGCGGGCGGCCGTGATCCCAATTCCACCGTCACTCCCGTGAATCGCCACACACAAATGACACAGCGAGGAAAAAAACAAAGGAATTTTCTTTTCGTGAACGCCAAGCTGGCAGGCGGTGGCGTAGATCAAACGGGGATCGCGACAAGAACCAAACGAAGAGAAGGAAAAACAGAGATCTTTCCACGCTGCATTTGACGAGCGCGCGACCTGAAGGAAAGGAAAGAGGAGCAAAGCGACCGCGGGGATCAGGGAGACGCACCGGTATGGAGGCGACGAGCGGCGGGCGCGTCGACCGTCGACCCCGGGGTCGAGGGATCTCGCGTCGAAACCAGGGCTCGGCGCGAGATCTGCCGCGCGCGGGAGGCGGCGAGGTTCCACCCGCTCGTGGCGCGCGCGCGCGTGCGTGTCACTGCTTCTTGTTTTGGGAGGAGATGGAGAGGACGGTGGGGGAGGCCGGACGGAGGGGAGGGAGAGGACAGAGGAGAGGTGTGTCGCTCGCTCCCTCGCTCGCCGTCTGGTACCTCGCCAATTGGGGGGTGGTGGAACCGTGGAAGCGTGGGTGGGTTCATGTCCACCAAACTGACCCGGGCCCACACGGCTGCAAGTACTACTAGCATAAAAGTTCATTTGCATTGTTGCTAAAAAAAAAAAGTTTATTTGCATTGGAGTACCTGACAGAACGTAAAATACTGCATGGAATACGGCAGTTCGCCACCGGCCCGTTGTGAATTGTGATGTTCCTGGGCGACAAAGCATTTTAGCGTTTAAACCCTTCCCCCATTTTCACGCAAATGACTCAAATACTCACTCGCCATGGGCCATCGCCCTACTACCACCAGTTTCATTGTGTTTAATAATAACATATTATAAGAAACTCTTCACTCTTTGTTTAATAATAATATTATTTTTTATAATTTTTATTATATTATATTTTTTGTAGATTATAGAATTAGATAAATAGATAGATAGATAGATAGATAGTTATAGAGATAGATTTAGAGGTGTATATTTTTGTTATTTATGTTTAAAATAATAAACAATAGAGTGAAAAGGAAAATAAACTCAGGACGCCCACGGTATCAGATCAGACCAAGCAGTGCAAAACAAAAGAAAACATGATCGCCATTTACCTATAGAAAAACATGATCTATTTGGATTAAGAATCTATATAGCTATCTAGGTTAGTTCACCTATATCATGTCACGAACTGACCTAACATGTTTTTGAGTCATCATCACATTTTTTATTATACAAGATAAGAGCTATTCTAATTCGTATTAGTATGGGTTATATATAAGTTCAAAAAAAAAAACTCTCTACTGCTTAGTAGTTTGAAGAAGACGGACCAAAAATGGGCTAAAATTTGCCTATTTATTTATTAGGTAATAGATGAGTGAAAGGGCGGCATGTAGTATAGTGGTTATAAGATCTTCGGTCAGGTCCTATCTTCAACTCCCTCTAGGAGGCGATTTTTTAAGAAATTTAACGGAGTTGTGCTTTCAATGTATCGACATTCCCCCCCAACAAAGAGGCATGTGTTGTGACTTCGTCAATCTCGAAGATTTGCTAGTCCGGTCTTCGAAGATGCTCATAGAGATAGGTTATGCATGTGTGTTCATGGAGTGAGAGTGCGTGCGTTTGTGAGAGAGTATGTGTGTTACTATATAATTCGCACACACGAAATGTCTATTAAACCATAAAATAAAAATTTGTATAAAATGTTAGGTGTTTAGTTCCATTCTATATGACATGACAATCTTTGAAACGACATCATAAAATTTTTCATTGAGACCGATCGACTTAATGGCCTAGCTTAGTTCGGTTTTTAACCATATCTTAGTTTCTGAGAAGATATGGTGTTTTGACTCTAGTGCTACACTTTGCTCCCACCTTCTTGGGACGAATGGACAATATGCTTTAAACTTTCATGGATGTGAGCATAATTGATAAAAAGCTATGCAAGGAGTGATGCTTTCAATTTCTTTTTAAGATTCATGCTGATCCAACTCTAGTTTTGGAGTTTTTTTTTTTTTTTCAAACGTCTGGATTAGTTGCTAGTTCAACTAAAGTTTAGATGACAGTCTAAATGACTAAATGACTAAGTACTACGTTATTTGTACACATGAAGTTCTAGTCTACCTGTTGATTGGCTTAGGACTTAAATTTTAAAGTTCAGCCTCCATTAAAATAATAAAAAGATCGAGTCCATTGATCGAAAACCTAAGGTTTTGATGATGTTAGACAAAGACTTACTATGGAAAATATAATAAAAGAATATTATTTAGAATATCGTCAGATCGGTGCCTTAAGGCGTACCACATACTAGTGTTAAATAATTTTATATTTTGCAATAGATGGAGATTTTTTTCAAAAGAATTCTATTTTGTACTTTTTAAAAAATAAATATTTCAAAAAAAATGGAATCAAAGCTTGGAACCACGTAAACGGGCGTTGTCCGATATCCACGGAGGAGAAAGTGGCTACGCAGTACTAGTAGTCAGGACGCACGGTTGTTCGTCGTCCCAAGAAGCTTTGAACTTTGGAGGGGTCAATGTGCGAAAGCGTCAGGAGCACGTATTTTTGCGAGGCACGGCGGAGGGTCCCACGGCCAGACTTGCCGGTCGCGTACGTGCGCCGCTGGCCCGTCGGACGCAGGGCACCGTGGGCCCGACGGCACGCGCCCCCCGGGGACGCCGGCCCTCCTGTCCTGGCTCCTCCAGAGTCCAGCCGCTGCGGGCGGTGGGCCCCTGCGGTGGCTCGCGGCCATTGGACTTTGACCGCCAAAACAAACTACCAGAAAATAAAATATAGTATTTTAATAGATATATCAATACTAAAATATAAGAAAAAATAAATAATATATATTAATTACTAAATTTAAATTAATAATAAATTCAAGAAGTATATAAATAAAATAAAATTCAAATTAATATGATTATCCATGTTAAAATTAATTAAAATTAAAATTTGTATACCATTAATAGTATTAAAATTACGTTAGCCATAGATAACTTAATCCAGATATTTTATATGTTTTTGTTGAATACACAGGCGTGGAAATCAGATAGGGAATAATCTTAAAAAATGAATACAAATACATCCATTTAACATCTATATTTAAATAAAAAGCGAATCAGATATTCATATTTACAACAAAATGGATAAGAATATCGGATCTTCCAGATATCTTTTTTTTTTAGCAAAACAGAGCCTGCCTTTATTACGTCACATCATATGTGTTACAAACTCCATCGGGGAGGCTCACCGAACCAAACATATCGACCAATTGAAAAGTTTACATAACTTCTAGCTAAACAGTGAGCATCATAATTTGCGCTTCTATTCTCGTGGACGAACTCCACTCTTGTAAAAGTACCCATACTATGCTTAAGTTCCTGAACCACAGGACCATATTCACGAATCCTTGGCCGTGGATGCTTCTTACTGCGTTCATGCAATCGCTCGCCACCCGCACGGACCGAAGGTCAAAGGTCGCTAGCCAGTGCCAGCCCCCTCCCGGCAGGCGGGGATCTCAGCTATCTCCGCCTCTGAATATCCTTCCGGGACCAGCACCGATGCTCCCAGAAAATTCCCTGCCTCATCTCGTGCCACTGCTGCCACCGAAGAAGCTTCTCGAGTTCTTGGAGAGCGCAGCATCCACGTTGATCTTGTTGCAGCCCCCCTGGCGGTTTGATCCAGCTTACAGCTGGTCTTTCCGTTGCTTGTTTCCTTATAGGCATAATATTTGTAATATTTGCATGTAAGCTATTCCGACGGAAGCCTGTTAGCGTGCAATCATAATATTAATTTCTTTATATGAGCTTTTTTTTGTACTTAACATGTATATTTAGTCGTTTACGTTAACAAGCTACAACGTTTGCAATATTCTATTCTCTTATATATATAGATATTATATAGATTATAGATATTATATAGATTATCTCATTTTCATCTTAAATTATCTGTGATTTCCACGGCAATACGTGGAGCATCCTTCTAGTCGAAGAAAAGATCACCACCACGCGCCACACAGCTGTTCTACACGGAAATGACGAGGACTCGGAAGCGGACACAGATCGTCCACATGGCGTGGCGAAATACGCCGGACGGTGGCGCGACGAGTCGATGAGGGATTAGTCTCTTGATCGAGATTTTTTTGCTGCCACCGAATGATCTGAACCGGGCATGCTGAACAGTAACTTCAAGACAATGCCGATATCCAAACCGTGTATGTAGGAGATAGGACTGCATGCGTCTTCGTGTATACAGCTTAAGTCCTGGTGTACTAGTTGTATTACTATAAAAGTAATATAGATATAAATAAGAAAGAGCCCACCCAAAAATAAAAGAAAATATAATCTATTTTAATTTAATAAAAAAAGTAACGAGAAGATAATGTTTTCGAAGCCGAAAGGGGAGAATCTAGAACGCCCTGCATTTCCCAAGAAGAAGATAGCATGGACAATGGAACCAAATCATGCTGCCATGCTGCGCAAGAGACTCGAGGAGTCGAGGTACTCTCCTGTGTCGGTCAAATTTTTTTTTATCAACTTTATATAAAAAAAGCATCAATATTTATGACATAAAATAAATATTTTATAAAAATATATTATATAATAAATCTAGTAGTACTAATTTGATATTATAAATTTTTAGCATATTTTTCTAGAGGTTTGATCAAAGTTTAAAAATTTTGACTTAAAACAGCTCTAGAAGTTATAACTTTCAGGAATAGAGAGTAGCTAGTAGTTGAACTTGAGTCAGTACAGTAGAGTTAGCAAGGGTGTCCAATTCAACTAGATATATATTATGGGTTTAAAAGCCAGCTAAATCAATCGTAGCTCAATTGGTTGGGGGTTTTTACAAGACATAATTATATTTATTCATTTGAGTTCAAGTCGTTAACAAAGATAATCGTATTTACATTTTGCCTTATTTATTTTTAGTATATGCAATATATCTGTGTCAATTTTTAGAAGTGCACTTAAAAGTATCCCTCTATCATGAAATATAATTTATCCTAGGAAATTTATGATTAAATTATAGGTAAGTGCAAATGACGAATGTAACTATCTCTTAACTATAGAGACTTTGAACTAACCATATTTTGAGTCTGATGATACACACTAAGGACATGTACACAAGTGATTGGGATTTTGGAAGAATTATTCACTTACAATACTTTATAATTTATGACAATTTTGGAATGCTCCAATACATTATATTATAGGACACAAAGTGTAGATGTATGAGGTTATTTGGTTCACAGCCAAAATTTGCCATGCATTCGATTTATCACAAGAGCTTTTGCTACCAAATCATAAAAAGATGAAACTATCCTATTTTAGCTAAAAAAAATGAGGGCACCTCTCTCGGGCGCCCTGGATGATGCCTATGGAACAGCTCCAACAATGCCTCCCACATTATCGAGCCAAAGTGGTGATGCGACGGCTTGCACATAATCAGTGAATGTCGAGGTGTCAAACTTCCAACTTTCAGCTCACATGCTCTTCTGCGTGACATGCAGGCTTAGATTTCCGACTTCGTCTCTAGTCCTATATTTTTCTGTTGGAGAGATAGAATAACTATGCATTATTCCCACCATCTTGGGACGATGAGGCTTCTATTTCACAAATGTGAACACAAAGTATTGCTTTCAAAATACAATTCTTTTAAAGATTCTTGAGCCTAACTTTAGTTTTTAGGGTAATGCGTTTGGATCACATGGACTAGTTGTTAGTGCAATTAAAGTTTATACTTAGATGACTAAGTTTAATACTGCCTTCATTCCAAATCACAAGATATTTAGCTTTTGGTTATTAGGTGCGCACTTAGATACATTTTTAGCGGTATAATAAAAAATGTAGGTAGAAAGCCAACACACCTTATGATTTGGGATTAAAGGAGTACCATATTGTAACACCCCAGTGTTAGTCACTAACTTAGCAGCGAGATTTGACTTAAGCTATATATGTTGAGTAGTGATAATGAATTTTCTTTCATGTGTCTCACATCACTATCCATCTATAGTGATCCTTTGGAAAAGTTTCATGAAATTTAGAATCAAAAGCCACATGAAATGATAAGCTTTATCCTTGCTTGAAATGGCCCTATTAAGTGAATGAAGGCTTACAAAGTCAATCAAGTCATGCAACTTTGCTCAAACACCTCTACATTAACTCTACAACAAAAAGTCATGAAGGGTTCATGTTGAGCAAATGCCCCGAAAATACTCTAAGTGACGGTTTGACCTAGGTTGGCCCTAGAACACTTTTGTTTGATCGTTTATAAAGTGCAGCTTAGAGAGTTTGCATGATGGTGCACCCTTAATCAAAGTTGTAGAAATTTTATAAGGAACAAACTTTGTTTAAGGGCCAAGTCATGAAAAGGTGCGCAACGTGCTCAAAAAAGTGCCCACAAATCAGATTTGAGCTGCTGTTTTCAGAATCAATAATTTTCTAAGTCCTAAAAGCTGCACCGACCGCGTTGGCGTCTCGCGTTCTCCCAAATTTTGTTTAGCAACTTAAATTGGACCAAAAATAAGAGTTGAAGGTAATTATGTGGGGAAGAGCATATCAGAAGATTGCATCATTTCGACTGCGTTTGACATGGTTTTGATATTCATTTGTGACCGGTTTCAGCTCACTGACAGCAGCGAGTTCGTGGTTAGTTATCTCTAATCTATCCAGCTAATGGCTGAGCACCCTTAACGGAAAATGTAGAGTTAAATATGGGCTTCGACTTTGCTTTCCGGGCCCATCGTCCATTTCAGCCTGGAGGTGGCCCAAAATCGCGCCCGAAGTCGCGCACGCCAGCTGCTCGGTGCCGGGCCCCAGTGGAAGCGTGCCCTCGCGCATGGCTGCCGCGCGCCCCTCGCTTTGCCACGCGCCCTGGCGCCTCTGCTGCTCAAAGTGGACGCCTGAGCTCGTCCTCACTCACTCGCCATCGTTCCCAGGGGCTCGTTCCACCTCTCCCTCGCTCTCCCAGCGCTCTGCCTCGTTCCGTTCGCCAAGCCAGAGCACGCCGCCGCCATTCGAGGCCGAGCGGAGCTCCCGGCCGTCGCTGTTCCCGCCTTTCCCAGCCACCTCGCGCCTAGACAGCACAGCCACCAGCTTCGCCATGTCGTTCTCCGCCCCAGCGCCCTTTTATCCGGCCCTAACCGCCACTGGAGCACTGCCGTCGCTGGAGCCGCCTCCGTCGTCGGTTCCTGCTCTGCTGCTGTCGTTCGGTGCCGCTAGCTACCGCGGCCAGGCAGCTGCTGGCCACCGCCGGCCAAGCCAGGGCCAGGCGCAGCCTGGGCTGGCCACGGCTGGACTCCGGCCCCTTCCCGAGCCCTCCCCAGCGTCTTCCTCCTCGATTCTCTCCTCCACGGCTCGACTCAGAGAAGAAGAAGGGTGAAAAACGAAGACAGAAGCTCTTTAGGGGTTCTTGATGCAAAAGTGCAAGAGAGAAAGATTTACAAATATGGGCTTAGTCGTTTTCTGAGAAATCTAGGGTTCCTGATGCAAATGAGTTCTTCTTTTTTTCTTTTTCGGAATTTCTATTGCATTTAAATGGCTGAAGTTTGGAAATTCGTAGTAAATAGTAGAAAAAATCGTAAAATAGCAAATAAGGACTTTTTGGAATCCTTGTGAGTAGATCTATGCAGTGGTAGAATAGTATTGCATGCTTTAGTAGAAATTTTCTGAGGAAAAATTAAATCTTTGCTATCTAGGGTTTGTGCTTTCTAAATTCATATCTTGAGTTGTAGTGCTCCAAATGGTGTGAAATTTTAATTGTAGGCTACTGATCATATGTGTGTGCTATGATAAAAATTTGAGATTCATTTGATGCAGTATGAGTGAGTTATTTAGGTATCTTGCTCGATGTCTAGTAATCGGATTTAATTAATTAATAATTCAAATAAAAATGTAAAAATGAAAAATATGGTTCCACTGCCTTTCTATGATGTTGTTGTGACCTATAGATACCTAACATAGTCATGTGTTTCTATAAAATGTAAAGTTTTAGATTTAAGTTCCTCTCACATGATTTATTGCATTGGTAGTTTGTCTTTTTTTTCATGTAGGTTGCTATACTTATTGAAATGCTATGAAATTTAGAAAGTAGGCTTTTGGGAGTATATTTAAGCTACTTTAATTTTATTAGAATTTATTGTGCACTTTTGATATGTGTTCCATATATGCTCCTTATTCCACCTAGTTATACAAATAAATAGAAAAGTGCATGATAATAATTTATTTGAGCGTGGTCATCATATTTTCTGGTGTTTGTTTAATATACTCTAACTGTTGGTAATATTGGTTATGCTCAAATTGATGTTTGAAACATGAGTGAAATATTATTTGCTCTATTTATTCAATTAGGAGCTTTTACGGATAGTTTGTAGGACTTTGATGATTGCACCTTATAAACGATGTTTGCTGTGAAACTTCTCTATAATAAAGTTGTAGATAACTTACATATCTAGCTTGTGCTAAATTTTCAGTCATAGCCTTTATAGTTTGTGAGTTATGGCTGCGTATTGTTCAGCTTCGAGAAATAGCTGCTCTCTGAAATTTGTCCGACCCAGTTGAAGAGATTGAATTGTTTGACTATGTTAAATATTGAATCATGCTTTGATGATTGATGATTTGTAGACAATTTTATAAGCTTTCTAGATTGTCTTGTTGCAAATCATTTAGAGTTGTAGAACTCAGATATGATTTATTTACTCAGCTGCTATGTGTATGTCTAGAAATTGATAGATTCTAGTTCTAGTTGTTTACTTTGTATGTTGATTAGAATGGCTCATGTCCTTGTTGTTAGTTAATTTAATACACCTGAGATCTTGTATATTGGTGTCATGTTTGATATGCTTTTTACCTATATGTTTGGTATGATTGTGAATAGCTTGCTCCCTAATGTGCTCATGTCATCTTGTGTGACTATGCTAGCTTGTTTTGTTTATTGTAAGTGATACATCATACATATGCATCGTTGCATGACATCTAGGTACGCTAGATGATGAGAATGTAGTGTTGAAGCAAAACCCCAAGATGGTGTTTGGTGGACTCATCCTGAAGATAAAAGGACTAAGCAAGCAATGGGAAGGGAGATACTTGCCAAGCGAGTATCATCTAACGAAGCAACCGACTTGTGTTGGATTCCAGGCAAGCCAGGAGCATTTCCTCACCTATGCTTTCTAATAGTCTAATTATGCTTTATGATTGATGCATTAAGTATAGGAGTTGTGTGCAACCGTTGATGCATTATATCCTTGTTTACCCTTGATTACCCCGCTAGTGTAGGTCGAGTTATATTGCTTAGCTTGCTTAGGCGGTAAAATTCGGGTGATTTTACGTCACCCGCGAGCATAGGTGGTTACTTATGATTGAAGGAAAAGCTTGTGTTGATATCATCATAGAATTTGGTTATGTTGTGAGAATTGGAGACCGGGCGGAGGTCTTATGGGGTTGTTGGACCATAGTGATTCCGTGCAGTAATGGATTAAGACCGTGCGATTCTTGCGTTCCTCGAGTCATGTTGAACATGCCTCACACTTAGGCGGCCGGATAAAGTCGTTCCGACCACGAAGCCTAACACTATCCAGGCCGGCTCTCGACCCGTTCGCCCGTCTTTGGAGATGGATGGGGACCACGGGGGGCGCGAAGAGTAAGTCCGAGGTCGGCAAAAGGCCGGGCTAAGGCGTCGGGCGGCCCTCGGTACGGGTGGTTCCGCTCGAAACCGCGTTTCTTCCCGGATCTTTGCCACGGTGACACAGCAGCTCACCACCGACGGGTGAGTGTAGTTTGTGTGAGGAATACCCGGTGAACTTCGGTAGTAATCGATTTGAATCGCCATCATTCTTGGGCGGTGAACACTTGACTTGAGCTACGCAATCGTAGTAATGATTATGGAATGTTGATAATGATGATGATGAGTTAAGCTAAATGATTATGGTTACTACTTGATTGCTTAATCATGATTAATATACTATAATGATGCATAGTATAGGTGTTCACCTAGCATAAATAGGAAGGATTAAGGCCGAAGCCGTCACTATAAAATGGTTACCAACGCTTTTTCCGCAAATGAGTCGAGCTATCCCCTCGATAAAAAGCTGTCATACTCCTTGAGTCTTTTATTTTAAGTCGACGGGTAAGTCTAGCTGAATACCTTCTCGTACTCGGGGTTTTTCCCCGCTTGTTGTTTGTGCGACGGGCATACCTTCCACGGTCTACTTGCGAAACTGTCTTTATCCAGTGGATTAAAAGACCAAAGGGCATGGTCATTCTTAATATTCTCCCCCAACTGCTTTTGGTGGATTGACTCGGTAGCACCGTACTAAACTTTAAAGTGTGTGTTGGATTGAGCTTTTAAAACTACTTTGTTTTCGCTACTTAATTTGAGACTTGGGTTGTAATAACTTTAATTTTCTCTCGATGTTATCGAAGTATTTGTGAAATGTTGTAACGCGTGGATGGTGACGCTAAACTTGTGCGATCTTGGTTGATGATGTTTGGTTTGAAATCGCCGAGATTTCCTGACTACCGTTTATAAGGACTTAAGTGTGCTAATCGCTTGCTTAGCGAGTGGTTTTGCACTTATATTTTTATAAATTGGGTGGTTACATACACATATTGTTTATAGATACATAAACTATAGGGAAGAACTAACCAAAGTTATGCTAAGCTAAAGTTTAGCCCACTCGTTTGAATGACTTATGAGTACACCAACTTTAAAGTTCAGTCTAGCAATTCAAATAGGTCTTTAACCTTTTGACGATCAAAATGATGAAAAGGTCGAGTTTATTGATTGAAAACGTAAGGCTGATGATGTTAGACCAGACTTACGGGGAAATATACTTTCATAATGAAAGACTTGTTTTATTATTTAGAAAAATGCTAGCCAAATCATCACCTTGCGGGCTAGTGTTAAATAACTAGTAGATACTCCGCGGCGTTCTTTGCGGTTATGAAGTAAAAATATAAAGAGTTTATAATGGTCGAAACTATGAATTAATCTCTACAACTAAAAAAACCCAAATGATATCGTTTTGGGACCGCTAATCGCCCCGCCCCACCCCCGCTAATTACCCCGCCCGCCGCTAATTACCTGGCCCCGCGCAAATCCTCCGCCTACCTCGCCCAGGAACCGCTCCCTCCGTCCCTCGCACGTCTCCACCCGCTTCCCTGCTCGCCCCCGCCCATCTGCCTGCGCCCCTCCGCTGTCGGCGAGCGGGCACTCCCTCCCTCGGAACCGCTCCCTCCCCCGCGCGACGCCGCCGCCTACCTCCCCGCGCGCGACGCCGCCGCCTCCCTCCCCGCGCGCCGCCGCCGCATCCGACTCCCCGACCTCGCGCCCGAACCAACCACTGCCCCCCTCGACCCAGAGACCCACCGCGGCACCCGGCCTCCTCCTCCCCGCCCCACTGCGACTGCGCCATCGGCGCCGACGTTGGCTGCGACATAGACAGTGGCACCCGGTGCTGGCCGCCCTAGCCTCCCCCGACGGCCGCGACGCTGACCTCGGCACCCGGCATCCTCCTCCGATCCCGGCCGCTGCAGCCGTCCCCGCCGGCTTCAATTCCAATCCATCTTCTCTCCATCGACGCCCGGAACCCACGCCACCGTCTCCATCGACGCTGCCGGATCACGCCGCCCCCGACGCACCTGGGCGCCGCCGCGACGCGGACCTCGGCTCCCGGCGTCCTCCTCCCTGCTGCGACCGCGCACCAGCAGCTCCACGAGCGTCGCCGACCTCGGCGCTACGAGCTTCGGGACCTGCGGCAGTAGGAGGACCCCGACGCGCCCCAGCCGCCCCCCTCCGCCGACGGTCAAGGCGTCGTGTTCCAGTCGACAACTGCTGCGCCGCGGCGCTGACTCGGCCTCCTCCCCACTGCAAACAAACAGAACTGAGGTGAGGAGATGAATTGAAGCTCAGTTTCACACACCAGTGAGTTACGTGATTTAGTCTGACGAAACTGATCTTCATTCAGTTCCAGAATATCTGAAGAAGCTCCTTTCTTTAGTCTGACAAAACTGATCTTCATCCATTCCGTCACCTCAGAGCTCCCAGAGACGTGCTTTGTGAGTTCTGCAGTCTTGCCAATTTTGGCCACTACCTAATTCTCATGGTTCCAACAAAAGTTCAGATAATCCTGTTATAGGCATGATCGGATAGTTCTACACTAGGATCATGTGGTTTAAGTAATTGCTCTGTTCACTCCATCTTTGTAGGTGAATTAGAACAGAACTGTATGGGCAATTTCCTTGTAGAATCTTTGGATGCACTATGAGGAAAAGTATAATCCTTAACATGCTTTTGTGATATCCTGCTATACGACATTTTTTTTTGTGTGAAATCTTGGGCAATCGGTATTTTTTCTGAAATTTAGGGCAACTGTTACTAGCTGCTCCTGAATACGCGTTAAGTGTTGCATTTCAAAATTAAAATACTATCTATGTTGTATATTTCCTTGACACTATTTTTTCATAAACTTTGATCTGAACTTTGTTGCCTGCTTGTCTCATGCTGAAGGAGGTTAAGTATCCATTTATCACTCAACTCCTGTTTGTAAGTAACCATTTGCAAGTACAATCACTCAATTCATTTATCTATGCTGTAAAGAATTGACTGGGACGAACTGATGGTTACAACAAGATCAAATATTGCTGTTTGTAAGATGTTTGGATGAAAATGCCTATGCCTTTAAATTGTTACAGCTTCCCCATGTAGTTTTACTGATAAGTGCAGCTGCTAGATGTAATGCAATGATGGCATATACAGGAAAGACATAATGTTTTCTGTGTAAACACATCCCCAGTGACTATCCAGCCTTGCCTGCTCATGCCTGCACTTCCTAATTGTAGTCACTGCTGCTACCCTCTCCTTTCCTGTTTCCTCACCTCAAAGGTGCAGGCATACAGAGCAAAACAAAGGCACAGTAGGAGATATCAGAATGTAGCTAACTGCATCCCTGATGCCCTGGTTGACTACCTTCTTATAATTTGCCCTGATTGACTGCCTTCTTAGAATTTGCCCTGGTTAGTCCTGATGCACTATACATTGTTAAATTTAGAATACTATTGGATCAAGTAAAATGTGTTCACATTACAACTGCATCTGTTTTCTAACAGCGAGTGTACACAGCCTGCAAATAGGAATGTGGGGCTACAGAGCACTATTCTTTTGTTGATCATAGCCAGGCAATTGTCTATTTGGTAGCATATTATCAAATCGCTCCACGAGTCCACGTACTTTAGAAATTAAGTGTACAACCTAAATGGCACAAGCATAACACCATCACTGCCAGATATCTTTCCTCATTTTCTCAACCTTCCATTTGATGTCCTGGGATATAGGTTATGGTTTTCACAGTAAATTGTGCAAAATGCAGTTGTATGCCTGTATTCTTGTATATAGCTTGACTATTACTAATAAGCATTGTGTTCCTGTCAATTTTGATCAACTCAATTTTGCTCTGTAGTTCCCTTCTATGCTCAAATTTAGTAAAACTACTGATGACAGTTGGTGATTTTATCTGTTCAAAACTGAAATTTAGTGCTTTCTGGTTTCTGGTCAGTGTCAGACTGAACATATATTGTTAAGTTTACAGTTGCATCAGTAGTTCAGTGCAATCTATTTCTCTGCCTTTCTATTTTCTAGAAATGACTAGATCATTTCTTTGATCCACCAATTCAGTCTGACTGATCTGAAAACTGAGATTTAGATATGCTTCTGACTTCTATATTAGTTTTGAACTCACAATTTTATCTGCAATTTTTGGCACATGGCATTTGCCACTTCTATATATTCTTTCTAAACTTGACTCATGTAGCTATGACTTGACGGTGCAAACTGAATATCAGTGTGATCATGTTCTCTGGATATATCGTTCTATAAATCATAGGGTTATAAATTTCATTTTTGTGTCCTGAACTGAAGGAGCAACAGTTTTTTCAGGTACATCACATCAACGGAGAAGGTGAGTTCAGGACCACGGTTTGCACCAGCACTTTTCAGGTAAACATCACAGCATTGGGAAGCTTTTGGTTTTGTCGATTGCTGTTAAAGCATATTATTCGAATATATATATGTTTTGTTTTCCACCTGGCCTATACATGAGGCTCCTATTCTAACAGGCTTTTATGATGATATGCTCGTATAAAATGTTCTTTTATTTCAAGTTAGCTACGTACTTAGCCATTCAGGGTTACTTCGTATGTTATTACTGCTGACAAGGAATATAAAATGTACCCAATACAAAGGCTAATATACCATGTTGTTGCTTTTAGCATGCTGTGAGCTTTGAGTCTTGCAGAGGTTATCGATAATTGAAGTTGGAGAGGTCATTCAAGAGCATTCAGTTTACATTATTGTTGGTCCTAAAAAGTCAAATCTCGGCTCTTCCCTTCCTACTGCTACACTATATGCTTTGGGTAGTGTTTCTGAAACCCAGTGGTAGATAGCAAAGCAGCAATTCTTGTTGTCCAGCAACTGCTATTTTCATTCAGCGATAGTTGCTATAGTTCATGCTGGTGTGTTCTTCTTGACTGGTCTTGGGTTAGTTGTTTTAGGTCACTTTGGGAGCAGATGGGTAAACTGTCTGTGTACTACTCTGCTGAAATTTCTTTTTCAGAACAGCAACAATGGGGTTGCACCCAACTGCAGGGCTTTTTAACAGAGTTTCAGGAACAATCCATCTTTCTGGTTTGCACATGAATGAAAATCAAAGTTCATTTCTCTGCCTAGATAATTTTAAAGAAGCTGTGGTGGGTGCTAGCTAATTATAAAGGGACAATCCATCTTTCTGGTTTGCACTCAAAACCTTTCTGTTTTCATTCAGTCAAGGAATTTAGTTGGAGGAAACAAAAGTAGCAACAGAAACCTGAACTCTGACATGCCTTGCATTTGCTAACTTTGTCTAAATATCTACAAATTTGCATTTGTATTGTTATCGATTCTACATAATTGGGAAGCCAAAGTTGCTATGCTGACTTTTTTTTGAGAGCCATCTAGACCAAGGGTCTTTCTTGGTTTCTTTGATTCAGTGCAAACACTTGCTTGGAAAAAAACATATGCAGAGATTTGGAGACATGTTTGAAAAAAAAACTACGCTGCTAATTTGGAGACATGCTTTCTTGGTTTGTCGAGTCAGTGCTTTGCTAACTCTGCCTAAAGTAACAAATTTGCATTTGCATTGTTATTGATTCTACAGAATAGGGAAGCAAAGTGGTTATGCTGACTTATTTTTGAGAGCCATCTAGACCTTGGTTTCTTTGATTTCAGTGCAAACACTTGCTTGGAAAAAACATATGTAGAGATTTGGAGACATGTATGAAAAACAAATATGCTCCTGATTTGGAGACATGCTTTCTTGGTTTGTCGAATCAGTGCTTCGCTAAACTTGGTGATTACATGGTGTCTGAAACCTTCTCTAAACCTGTCACGTGGCTTGTTAGCATGATGAGGTTTAGATTAGAAGTTGTATAATCTGTTTCTTCAGCTGCAGTTTGTACATTTTGAAGTTAGTGTTGTAGTTTCTTACAACTTGGTTTGGAAGAGCTCGACTAAATTTTATGCACTCTGAGTTACAGTTTGGCTAAGGTAAAGTCTTGCATAATGTCATTGCGCATAGTTTCTGCATATTGTCATTCATGCTTCTCGCTGGGCACTTAATTGTTCTTGCTCTTTAATTACTTGTTAGCTTGCCACAAATATGGAACTTAAGTATTTTACTTCCTGGAATTAATTACATCATGCTGGTTTTAGTTCTTAGGTTGATTTGTCCAAATTTGCAGTGTGTTATGGGAACAAAAGACATATGGATGGCCATAGTTGTAACTGCCTTTCAGTAAAGATTCTAGGAAAAACATTTAGGCAGCTTCTAAATTTAATCTACGATCTACAAAACAATTAAGTTAGATCAGCATAGTTATGCCTAAGTCTAAAGCAAGCATTACTGTATAAAAGGTCTCTGAAATGTTAGCCTTTCAATTTAAAAGATTTGCTAACTCAATCAAGCCTTGTCCACAATTCGACTACTTGTGTATATAATACATGCAATTAGGGAGCATGGCAATTTTATGACCCTCAATCAAGACGTTTTTTTCATGCTTTAGTTTAAGGCAAAGCTTTTAGCTAGCCAAGCCCAAGTTCATCAAAATTGTTTATTGCTGATAGGATATTTTGTACATAGGAAGTAATTGGTCTACATAAATGATGATGTGATACCCAAATGGGCTCTTAGACGATGAAAGTCATAGATGCATCCACTAAAATTATGTATTCCTTGGAAAGATGCTCTTGAAATAGCGCGATGCCCATCCGCGTAAACAACATAAGGAGACATTCCTACCTGTTAGTGTTTGATTAAATGACTGAAGCAAGATGGTACTATAATTTTGTGCGAAGCGTGAGAACTGCATGGTCTTTAGTTCAACACCATTGTCGAAAAAATTAAAATGCCAAAAAGAAAATATATTTTTTCTTTAACAGATTTCTCCCTGCACTTTTGAATTCACATTGCTTCTCTAAGTTTTTTGTGAATGGTTAGATTCTATCATTAGAAAGTAACTTCTATGTCTTATAGATTCATTCATACATAAGTTTCATAGGATGGCATTGTTTAGATTGACTGACGACAAGCCCACACACTGTGTGATTCAAAGGCCGACTCCACCCACTGTTCTTTTCTATCCTACTCAATATAGCATGTTGATCTTTGGTTGAACTTCCATGTGCTTTCAAGTTCCAAGTCACTTATTGATGCCAATTTTTATGGACAATTCAGGAGGTGAGCAGCTGTTTGGATAAGCTACATATTTGTAATTCAATGGATAGCAGTGCCTCTCCTGCACCATTGGGTGACAATATTAATGGAGGTAACAATATACACGGGCAATTACTATATGAAACTCAACGTATTGTTTATATTATAAATGATAATCAATAGTATATGGATGTAACACTGTAGGAAGCGATTCTGGACAACGCAAGAAAGAAAGAGACAAGGCTCGATGGCATGCAATGTCTCAAGAGAAAAGGGATGAACGCAATAAAAAACGTCGAGAAGCATATAAAAGAAGAAAGGAGCAACACCTACGTATGGAAACTACCAATGGTTGTATAGTATAAATATTGGTGAATAATAATATAGATATTATACTATTGATGTTTCTTATATGTGATGTGTCGAAATTGATAGATGGTCAGGATGCATCAAACAAGGAAAATATGGATCCTAATGATATAGATGATTGGTTGCATAGGAATGATTCACTTCATGCAAACAACATTGATGATATACTTATATCTAATCGGTTATCGGGTAATTAAATTGTTATTAATAGGGCGCCAACGCCTACATTTTTTGTGTTGGCAAATCTATCGGTATCTTTATATACAATGAGAGGTTCGTTGATAGACAACTTGTGTTTCTTGTTTATCTTCTATTTTAACTCGAACACAACTATGTAGGTGATGATGTAATTACTACTCGCAACATATTAATCAAGAAATGCGGTCACAATGCACCCATGTTTCAACGGCAGGCAAAACCCATTGTGATGCTTCACGTATGAGAGAGTTAACAAATGAACAAGTCATGGCTGATGGTGCGAGGTGTAGGATGACATATGCAGACATTATTGCAAGGAGTAGGATGACATATGCAAACATGACATTTGAGCAACGGGAACAAAGACGCAAAGCAACAGAGGCTTTATAATAAAACTCCATTTCGTAAAAGAGGCAATGAAAGTGAATAGAGACCGGTTTAGGGAGGTGCAGAGGCACACCTTAAATAGTGAGTCAATCGCAATGAAGAATCCACTCTATGATCCAAAGTTTGAGTAGTCCATTGCAAAATCATTTGAGCCTTATGGACCCACAATAAGCCCCAGCGATTTAGTTATCCCATAATCCAGTGTAACACCTATTTGCTTCCCACTCCAAAGGTAGTGTGACACCTATTTGCTTCCCACAACTATTGATGAGACAATTGATGATGATAAATACGGTGATATATTGTCTGCTCATATCACACATAGAGGTCCTAACTCTATGAAAAGATACTATTGTCTTATGTTTTCTACAAGTGTTATATTTCTTACATTCATGTCTTTTATTATAGTCCATTGTTATATCCATCTGTATTTCATGTAATAGAGGAAGTTTGAAAAATGGAAGACAAACAATATATGACTTTTTGACATTTTATTGTTGATTGGGGATACATACTATATATATTTTGAAACTTCAACTATAGTATTTATAACATGTCTTTTTTTTCCTCTGTATGGTTATGATAATGAATGAGATGGTGTTAATTATTTATGATGGAATGAGATTTTACATATATTTTACTCGTGTGGTTGTATATCAAGGATGTTACGTATACCCGTAGCAACGCACGGGCACTTTACTAGTCACATAAAACATTTGCTCTAATCTCTCTAAATAAAGTACTCAGAGCTGATCTGTCTATACAATTCCCCCCAATTCCGTTAGCCACGATTGTAGAATCAGTCTCAAGGATGACACGTTGCAGTCCCATTGCTATAGCTTGCTCTAACCCCTTTAAACATGCCATGGCTTCAGCATGTTGTGCATTCAGCAGGTGATCAGCTGAACCTGCAGCCGCCACAACCACCTGTCCAAGATGATTACGAATAATAATGAAGCCCCATCCTCCTCTACAGGTTTCAGATAAGAAAGCGCCGTCACAATTGATTTTGTAATAATCCACAGGCGGTGCCTTCCAATATTGTTTCATTGGCTGCTTCTTGGGTTGCTTCTTACTGCTATAGGCAAGGTTCTAAGCATTTATGTGAAAAAACACATCATTGACCACTTCTTGAGGGCTCTTACTTCTTTCTCTATTATTTGTTTTATTCCTGGCTGTCCACCAGCACCAAAGAAGTAAGATAATCTTTTGCTACACACTCTTCCGGGAGCGTCCAAATTTTGTCCAAAAATTCCTTTCCAGAGTTCAGCGAAACCAGATTGAGTCTTACCTCCTCAATGCTCACCTGAAAGTTGACTGCATACTTGGTTGGTTAAGAGTTAAGACCCTGATAAAGCCAGGCTTGTTTGGATTGCATCCTGGATCGACTTTGCCTGAGCCAACACCTGCCTGAAGGTTGCGTGGTGCGTTTGTTTTGAACCCTGGATACACGCCTAGTCCAGGCAAGGGCGGTCACAGCTAGGCGATCAAAAATGAGTGCCTGAGTGGAGGACGGAGCATAGCTCCGGTGGTTGGCTCCCCAGGTGCGGGAGCAGCCGCTCGCGAGTTCGAGCCCCCCGGGGCCGAACCACGCACGCCTCACCGGGGATTTTTCCCTAAGGAACAGTAGTTCCTATCAGTCGTCTCTCTCGCGTGGAACCACAAAGGGAATGCGGCACGCCCGTCGCCTACAGATCCATGATCTGGTGATCTCAAGAAGGACGCGATCTAGTTGTCTGTGTGTAGTTGTAGGTTTGCTTGTGTATGCGTGGTGTGTGTGGGATGTGCATATGTAGAGTTGGTGTGAGTTGTACATGAATAGATACTACAACTGTACTCAGATGAGAGGCGTCAAAAAGAGTGCCTGAGTGGTGGCTAAAATAGGCAGTGATGGCGGTACTGTTTGGAGAGAAGGTAGCGGCACCATTGAGAACAATCTGGTATTGCAAAGAAGGGGTACGAATGGTTATGTATGTAATGGATGGTAGTGGTGGATTATCCGCTGCTTCCATCAAACGATACAAAGCTTTAGTTTTGTAAAGTACCTTTTGAAGAGCTTCGAGAAAATAATTATGAAGTTGGCCTGTAACTTCACAATTTTATTAAAATGAAGTTCTTAGAGTTGAACCCGTTTGCCTAGTTAAGTTTATAGGTAGAGATAGAAAAGCCAAAGTGTAGTAGTTCTAAATAGGCCCTAAGAGCTAGCATGTGTAGAAGGGTTAGCGAGGATTTTTTTTTATGAAACATGAGGGAAAACCCCTACTAAAATCAATTTTATAAATATAAGTCTATACAAAAGGGAAAATAAAACCATATAAAATACTAAAACAAAGAAAGCCGGTCCCTAAAAAGATTTCTTTGAGGATTTGTCAAGATGGGAATGGGTCGGGTCGACCCATTGGGTAGTTGACCCGACCCAAAAAACTAAGGCCAATGGGCCATAGGGGCTGGCCTTAAATTCTAAAACGGGTCAATAGGGCCGGAACCTATTGACCCAATGGGTACGATGGGTCGACCCGATTATTACATAATAATGGTTTTTTTCTATTTTATTAGTTTTTTTCATAATAACTATGGTTGATCATCTTGGTAACACATCTAAATTTAGAGGTTGATTGAGAAATATCACAATTTAAAATTGAAAATAGATAAAATTAAGATCATGGGCTATGGAATGAATGAATGATGGACATTAAAAATAAAAATAGATTAAAATAATGATGGAGTTAGATGTTTGTCGGTTAAGTAGCATATAGCACTGATGTGAGAGCGGCTTTGCTTTCATTGCTTGACACGACGAGTTGAGCAGAAAAGCCGCTAGGTAGAGATGATAAATGAATGTGTGTGGATCATGCGATGACTTTGTTGTCAATAACTAGCAAGGCAATACATGTATGCATATATAATATGCTACTCACTGGTTGTCCTGGACCTGCTTCAATTTGTTCTTGATAACGCAAAGCTACGAGACATTCATTACTAGCCAAACTAGAAGATAACAACACTAGCTTTAATCTCTTTATTTGTAGATAATGTTATATAGATAATAAAGGTATTTTTTATCTTTTATTTTATTTTTATAAACATGTACAAAAATATTTGGGTCGACCCATGTTACCCATCGGGTCAATGAGGCCATAGCGTTTTGATGAAATGGGTCGACCCATGGCCCCTAAAATTGGCCTTGGGGCCATAGGGCCGGGTCCAAAGCCAAGGCCAGGTCGGCCCATTCCCATCTTGAAGGATTTGGCACCTAAGAATAGTAAGATTAAACTCCTCACGCAAGAGGGATTTCCAACGCCAAAAGCAGGGGCATTGTCATCGAAAATGATACCATTTGCGTGTGGTCCAAATACACCAAGCCACCATAATAACAAGCTCCATGTAAATTGACTGACTGAAGGACTACTGACTAAGAGCAAATCTGTCCAATATTGGAACATTCAAACTCCAATATATGCCCAATAGTCTCCAACACTAGGAACTATAAGTGCACCCGAAGAATAGATGGTCCATTGTTTCTTTCTACTCTTGATTACAGCCAAACCAACGCCATGTTCGTTTGTCTTATCAGCTGGCTTATCTCACCAGCTGAACACGCAGCAAGAATACGAGGGCCAATGCATATTTTTTTCTTCAAAGAAGGTTTCTGGTTTTTAGTCGATCTACAATCAACAATTAAAAGAATTTGTGTCTGTCTCGGCATCTACTCTTTCATAGCCATCTAAACTGTGCCATTTTTGTAGCGCTTTTCTTTTAGTGTTGTGTAAACTGGCCCCAAAGATAGGTCCAATAGTTGTTCATTTGCTACACTGGCTTTAAAGACAACAGTTTGTTCTCCAGAACCGTTAGTTGGTATGTAGCTTCAAGTGATAGGGGTAAATAAAAATTGTCCTCAACATTTCTAGCAAGGAAAGAAGGCAACAAAATTTTCTACCTCCAATATCCTCGCTACATAGACAAAGATCTACAGTATATAGACAAGGTCTTCAACCAAGAGGAGCCTTTACTAAGAGCTAGTAAGAGCTTACTAATAGTTTGTTTATGTAGCAAGGACATTGGAAGTAGATTTTACTAAGAGCTAGTAAGAGCTTGTTTGGCAGGGCTCCGACTACTGTAGTACTATTTGTAGCTGCACTGTAGAGGAGCTAGAGCCCTATAATGCCAAAAAGAGTATGCTACAGCGCCAATCAAAGAGGAGCCGGAGTCCTCCGAAGCTGTGCCAAACAGGCTATGTAAAATAAGTTTGTAGGAGATATTAAAGATATTTTTAATGGACTAATAGTCTTTTGGATTGGCTAAACTTTAGACAACTCTTTATGTATACCATATACTTAGAGTTTTAAAAAGTGACTTCGTCTATTTCAAATCTCGAGGTATTTAAGTTTTTTAATAATTATTTATTTAACTGTTTATCTAGACATATGTCTATATTTAAGTATATAATAACAAAATCTATATATCTGGTGTGTGACCTTTTTTTTTGATGAAAGATATCTGGTGTGTGACCTAAGCCGCTCCATTTACTGCGGGCGTGTTACAAGCCTTTTCTTTTTTGTTATTCTAGAGAATAATATAATACTTTTCTTCATCCTAAATTATAAGATATTTGACTTTTTTAGTCTAAGTTTGACCATTCATCTTATTCAAAAAATTTATACAAATGTTACAGTTTAAGTTATTATTGAAGAAATATCAATAATAAAGCAAGCCACGACAAAAAAAAAATAATATTTTATAAATTTTTTTAAATAAGATAAGATGAGTGGTCAAATTTAATGTCAAAAAATAAAATGTTTTATAATTTGGGATGGAGGAAATAGAAAAAAAAAAAAAAAAAAAACACAGCCGGAGAAAAGAAGCACCCAATTTGGCTCGCCAAATGCATGCCGTTTGCTTTGATCTGAGCCCACAGTCTCTCCTCGGGCCCGCCGCGTCCGCCAGGCGATGGCGAAGCCCCCGTCGTCAGCGGCGGCGGCGGCCGCCGGAGGCCGCGGCCCGGTTCACAACCGGACCCGGCTCCTCCTCGTCCTCCTCGTGGCCGTCGCCGCCTCCGCATCCACAGCTGGGTTCCTCCTCCGCGGTGCCCTGCAAGACCCCTGCGACGGCCGTGGGGACCCCGCCGCCCTCAAGACCGCCGTCGCCGCGGGGAGTCCCCTCGGGTTCATGAAGTCAAACTCGTGCTCCTCGTTTCCCACGAGCTCTCCCTCTCGGGTAATTTGCTCACTTAGTGGTTCGCTTCACTTCGTAGCTCATACATTCCGGAGCCGTGCCATTAGTAGTTGCTGGTTTGAGTACATCTGTTGCGATCCCATTATTGGCAGCTTATTGGAACATGTGACGGTGAACTGTGCGAATATGAAAAGATTTCTGGGAAAGCTAGAATTGATGACAATCAGAGTGATGTTATGGTAGCAGAAATAGTTTTCTGATTACTCATAGCTTCAGAAGCTGCTGAGTATTTAACAATGTCCATGTTGCTCCTAACTTGGAGTATTCGAGTTCTGAAATGGTGTCTGTTGAAAGAATCTCCAGAACCTAAAGCATCGTTTGTTTGTTTCTGGCATCCATTTTAATGACCAATCAATCTTAGTGGAAATACTCCTAACTGATGCAGGTGGCCCACTTTTACTGATGGAATTGGCATTTCTTCTGAGGCATGTTGGCTCGCAAGTGGTGTGGATAACAAACCAGAGATCAGAAGAAACAAATGATGTCACATATAGCTTGGAGCATAGGATGTTGAACCATGGAGTGCAGGTATGAATGCTCCTGCAGATGTGTAGCTTGGAATTTTGGTCTTACATTTATGAATGTAGCATGGGATTCAGATGTGCCAATGTGGTAAAGATGTGCCAATGTGGTAAAGTTGCACAGATAGCACTCTTAGTTTCTCAAAGTATAATCAAATTTTGAGAAAACACAAACATAATAACAGAGGGTGATAACTTTTTTTTCTCGAAAACGCAACATAGGGTGATAACTACCATCTGATAAACATAGGTCATCCAGGTTTGGATTAACTGTATTAAATTTTCTGGAAGGTTTGTGCTCTTGTTCCTAAATATATGCCGTTCTAGTATTTAACATAACCAAGGGCCATGGCACACCAACAAAAGATGTTACCCTCATTGAAGGCCCTGATAAGGTTTTGTTAGTTCTCTTGAACGCTGTGTGTTCTCTAGGGCATTGTACTAAATGACCTTGTGAATAGAAATTGATCATTAGGGCAATAGAGTTTTCCCTGGGGCAGAAAAAAAAAAAAGAGAGCAAAATCATAGACTGTCTTGTATTTTAAGGGCTTGTCTATAGCTCATTGAATGATTCAGTGGCTGGAAGTACACAATTTTTGGGTTGTCTGATTGGAATCCAACGTCCATTACTGCCTTCCATGCTTTCCTGAGTTCTTCCTCCAAATACCACCCCTTCTGCTAGACACTTGCAATCGCTCTCCTCTCCTCTCCCTCTCCTCCTTCTAATCCTGCCTTTGCCCTGCCTATGGTAGTCTCTCTATGCTGTGTGCCACTATTGCCATCTTTGTTGACCATGTCAGACCAGATCCATTGGCCGTCAACCACTTCCGTGGTAGGCAGCGCCACTGCCACCTTATTGGACCACCATTGTACAGTTGTACCACCAGAACTGCTGGTCAAGCTTGCTGCCAGTGGCCTTCCCTCTAAATCCACCACCTTTTCGCTGGTGAAGACCCTCCACCTGGAACTACAAATCCTAACATCTTTTTAGCCCTCATTAAAGTTGGGGAAGATAGTGGGATTGATACCTCTAGCATGATGAAAAGGTGGCACTTGTCGGGTAAGCAAAACCTTTGAATCACTCGGTTGTAAATTACTTACCCACGTACACAACACAACCGCTAATCCCTATTCCTCGGCTTCTGTTTCTACGCGGTTGACACTCCAGAAGTTCCTGTCGGCCCTGCCTTCTTCCCCTTTCTCTGATATACTATCCCAGTCATAACATACTTCCTCCGTTCCAAATTGTAAGTCATTTTGGCTTTTCTAGCCTAGGTACATAGCTTTTGTTTATTTGCTATGCACCTTGATATACACTATCTGCAGATACATTACATACTATGAATGTAGAAAAATCAAAATGACTTACAATTTGGAACGGAGGGCGTATCTTTTCCCCCCATCTTCAAAGAACGCTTGAAAGTTGAATTGAATCCTATTGTAAGCGTCATCCATGAAGAATGATAAAGTTGGTGGAATTGCAAGAGTAATAACTAGCCTATGGGGTTATATGACGGTAACATGATTTTTTTTGGGGGTAGTTTTGTCTCTGTTATTGTGAAATATCCTAAAATTACATCTAATGAGGAACAAGGGGAATATGTTGTTGCAAACATAGATTGCAGAAGAAGATAACTAACTGCCTGAGAGCAGCTTGGCATAGATGCCGTTTCCATTGAATTGAAGAAGAAGCAAAGTTCCCTTAGCTTACAAGAAAGGCCACTGCATATATATTGCAAGTGGCATAGCAACCTCCTGACATATTCTAACTGAATAAAATTCCCTAGCTCTACTTGGTTGTCAAGGAACCATAAGTACCTTACAGTGAATAGTAAGTACTTAGATAACTAGATACATGGGTTCAGCACTAGGCTAATACCCTCATATGTCTCTTGGTTCCTCTTTTAACTTTTTTCATGTCATAAATCACTGATTGTTGAGTCCTTTAACTTGAAGAGTATGCTAAAGAGGCAGGGGAACTTTCAAGAGATGTAGTGTTATGTGCCTAGGTTGCAGAGATTGAGAGGGGATTTGGAGCAAAGGTGAAGGCTGGTGCTTTAGGGTGCGACAGCCAGGAGGCTGGCGCCCAGGCCAGGGCAGAGAGATGGGCTGATCCTTTGATCTACTTCTGTTTGAGTTGTAAAGGTATATGGTCCTCCTTATATAGATGTCACTCTAACTTACCCTAGAACATCTCCGGTAGTGCTACTTAAAACAACCCCCTACTTGCCTGTTTAGGTAGCCCCTTATTTTTTTGTGGCCTACTTTCTGCCGTTATCTCCAGCATTACTACCTAAAGCAGGGCCCATATTCTTTTTTTCATTGCAACTCCAAACTATTTCTAAATCACTTGAGCCATTCCATATTTTTTTTTTCTCTCTTGTTTGTTGTTTGTGCAATTTGTAAGCAGGAAGGATTGAGTATAATGCGCATATGTGTCGCGTTGAGCCTCTCGGGTGGTATATATAGATGTATACATAGACTTGGGGGGCAAGACACCTCCCTGGATACATATGGCAATATCGGATTACAATCCTAACTACTAAATATGCTCTAACACAATTCATTAGTCATTTTCTTGTCTGTGCACCTCATTGGGCTTTACTATGTTAATACTGAGAATAATTTAATGAAGTCCAAAAGGAAAGATGTCTGCACAAACTATTTCAGCTGACATGCATCGAAATGTAAGTTAATCCTTGCTTACTTTGATACTCCAAACCGCTTGTTTCACAGGTTTTACCAGCTAGGGGACAGGAGGCAGTTGATATTGCTCTAAAAGCTGACCTGGTTATCTTAAACACCGCTGTTGCTGGCAAGTGGCTTGATCCTGTTCTGAAAGATCATGTTCCTAAAGTTCTTCCGAAGATTTTTTGTGGTGGATCCATGAAATGCGAGGGCATTACTTTAAGGTTGAATATGTCAAACATCTTCCCTTTGTTGCTGGAGCTATGATTGATTCACATACAACGGCTGAATATTGGAAGAGCAGGACTAGCGACCGCCTGAAGTATGTGTAAATTTTTTTTATACTTCTGGTCTTTTCCTTAGTATTAATTGCTGGTTTCTGTATATAACATTGAAGAGGGTGGTATCGTAGTTTGACTCCTTATGACTGATCTGAGTAACCTATCTAGGAGAGAATATATCTGTCCCTGCTTCTCTGTTCATAGCTCCAAACTGACTGGCTATATGTCTGATTTTTCTGCTATGTATAGATCAGTTGTTTCTGGATTTTCTTACTTGTGGAGTATCTAATTCATTATTGTACACTTGTAATTGCTTTGTATAAAGAATACAGATGCCACAAACTTATGTTGTTCACCTGGGGAATAGTAAAGAACTAATGGAAGTTGCTGAAGATAATGTCGCAAGAAGAGTCCTACGGGAACATATTCGTGAGTCCCTTGGAGTACGGAGTGAAGATCTCCTGTTTGCAATAATAAACAGTATGCTTCACCGCTTAATTCTGCAATTCTAATTATATTCTTTGGTCTTTGTGAATTCTTTATGTTCTTGTATTGCATTTTCCTTTCAGAAATATCCTGTAATCCACAGGTGTATCACGAGGAAAGGGACAAGACTTATTTCTTCAAGCATTTTATCAGGCTTTGCAGCTCATCCAACACCAGAAACTAAAAGTGCCTACAATGCATGCTGTAGTTGTGGGAAGTGATATGAATGCTCAGACCAAATTTGAGACTCAGTTACGTGACTTTGTGGTGAAGAATGGAATTCATGACCGTGTCCATTTTGTGAACAAGACATTGGCAGTGGCCCCTTATTTGGCAGCAATTGATGTGCTTGTTCAGAATTCTCAGGTGAGTCATAATTCTGGAGGTTCCTTACCTATGGTTCTTGTTTTTATCCTCACAACTCAGGTCTCTGTTAATTGATTTTCCTGGGGAATGTTTATAGTATGCAATGCCTATTAAATAAATGAGCCGTGCTTGTATTATATTGCCAATTTTTAATAATTAATGCTGCTTTCAAAATTTTTAATAATTAATGCAGAATGTATGTTCATCACGGTACCACACTTTATTTCACAACATAAATTCTTGATGTCAGAGAAGCTTTGGTAGCTAGAGAAAGAATGTAAAAAGGGTCATCCTTCAGTTGGTGTAGCATTTAGGTGAGATTTTTACTTAATTTTATTTAATTTGTCATCTTCTCACCTAAGGCCAGTGCTTACAATTTATCAGGGCTCAATGTTGTCCTAAACGGACGTTTAGCCTGTTTAAACACCATTTAAGGTCTTGTTTGGATGTTGTAGTATTAAGAAACAATAGTATAAAAAACTCTAGTTTTATAGCCATTGGTGTGCAAAACCGTGGTTTAGAAAAAAAAGAACTCTAGAGTGAAGTTTTTAAAACTCTAAAAGACTACAGTTTCAGCAATACCATGGTTTCCAAAACCATAAAGTTTGTTGCATCCAAACATATCTTGACACTATAAAAACAAAGTATTTCGCAAAACCATGGTATTTTTCCAAAACTCAAAAAATACTTTGTATCCAAACAGGGCCTAAATGGTACACAGTAGTAATGTTGTTTCTGTTTAATCGACTGCTCATCCCTTTGAGGCTTGTTACTTTTGTTACTTGTACCAACACTCGAGCACCGCTGAAATTTCCTTATCTTTGACCTCCAGCTTGCCTAAGAACAGGCGAAGAATCCAATTGGATCTTCTGGTTCTGGCTAAAAATGCTTAGATTAGGGAGTGCAAACACCTTTGTGCAAATCAGGTGGTCTTTCCAATCAGTAAACTTTGGTAGAAGTCCTGGATTGGTATATGCCTGTTGTAAATGATTCATTTTGCCATACTGGATGCTATTGATGACATTGCTGCTATGACGGGCAGTGATAGACTGTTAGATGCTTGTTCCTATGTGAATTTCCTTCTGCTTCAGGCTTTCAGTAATAGCATTTATTTTTTTTCTACCTAGGCCCGTGGAGAATGCTTTGGAAGGATAACAATTGAAGCAATGGCATTCAAGTTGCCAGTATTGGTAAACCTCCCTCCTCTCTCTCCTCCACTTGCGCGTCAGTATAGACAGGGAACAGACAAGTTATTTAAGTCATTGGGTTCGCACGCGCCATGTTTTTACACTTCTTTGGAGTATCGGTGGCCAATCTTTCTACTAGTCAACCAACCACGCTGCAGCATTTTAAAACGCGGACCACCAGTTTTGTGGATATGGAGACCAGAGTTATTGTTGTGAATCATGATTATGGAGCCACTGTAAACAATCATGGGCTCACATTAAGCCTTGAGCCCACCATCTGCAGTTTTGGCCTGCATTCTGTCACGTACCGTCATTTTTTGACCTGATTTAATCAATGACGTTACCGCCTTTCTATATCAGGGTACGGCTGCTGGAGGTACCACGGAAATCGTCGTGGATGGCTCAACTGGCCTTCTGCATTCTGCTGGGAAGGAGGGCGTGATGCCTCTTGCAAAGAACATTGTGAGACTCGCGAGCCACGCTGAGCAAAGGGTCTCCATGGGAGAAGAGGGCTATGACAGGGTGAAGGAAATGTTCATGGAGCACCACATGGCTGAGAGGATTGCGGCGGTGTTGAAGGAAGTTCTGCGGAAATCACAGGAGCATTCCATTTCTTGAGTTTTGCCGTGCCCATCAGCTTGCGCCAACATGTTAAAAAAACTATAGAATTTACGGGTTTCGTGGTTCAGACAGGAGGTAAACTGTAGATTTCAGTGTTTCCATTGTTGGTCTACTTTTACATTCATTTGTCGTCGTTTAGTTATTAGGGATAGGACCGACGCTTTAAATATTTTTACTGCTATACCTGTACGAGTTCACCATAAGTTGGTGAGCGCTCTGCCGATGCGGCGATGTTGTTTATGAGGTTTGACGTGGCTACAGTGCAACACATCAATCGTATTGGCATACTTGCTTGCAGTGCGGAATTCATTGAACTATTGTACGCTAATAACAGTTGCTAGAGTACATGCACCACCAGTTTGCTGCCAATGGAAATTACTGAGTCAAGAACAGCTAAAGTCTCGATCGAATTCAACTCCCTTTGCTCACATAATTGCCAATGGAAATTGCTTCAGAGGCAAGAACAGCTTAGTCTCGATCGAATTCAACTCCCTTCCGTTGCCAGCTTGGGCTTTGAATATAATACACGTAGCTCCTGACGAAGGTCGCCGGCGCGGTCACTTGACATCAGTTGGCGGCGGCGGATAGCTTGGCCGGCGGCGTTGGCTGCAGCGGCTTCTTCTTGCCGAGCTTGTACCTGACCATCCTGAGGATCCGCAGGAACCAGTAGGCGCTCACCAGCTGCATCCCCGACGCCATCGACTGGCATGCAAAGGGATGGCATCGAGTTGGTTTGGCTGGCGAACGAACGGAATTCATTCGCTGAGGGAGTGAGGGCATGCGTGCGTTAGCTAGCGTACCTTGATGAGGATGGGGTTGTCGGCCGCCACAGTGACGTAGGTAATGTAGGGCCCGAAGCCCATCCGGGCGACGGAGAAGGTGACGGCGAAGAGCACGTCGACGGCGAGGTTGACGTCGGTGTCCCGCACGCCCAGCTCCTTGAGCATCTCCCGGAGGTGCAGCAGCGGGCTGGAGATCTCCGTGACGAACAGGCAGGCCACCATCTCCGTCCCGCACTGCATCATGCACGGCATGCAGCTCGTTACTTCTACTTGTAGTTAGCTCAACAGACCGCCAGCCCAAACCGACGACGAAATGCATTTTTGTGACTTGTCGCCGCGCCATGGATCGCTCAGCGTACCCTCTGGTAGGCGAGGCCGGCGCCGATGCCGACGATGCTGACGAGGTGGTGCACGGCGTTGTCCAGCCGCGTGTCGCCGTTGAGGTGGCAGCACGCCGCGTCGTACACCATGTACGCGAGCGTCACCGCCAGCGCCTTCATCTGCCAGCCAGTATTTATTGTGATGCCAGGATCACCGCCAAAGATCGCCGGCGGTGCGACACTCCGGTATGTACAAAAGGGAAAAAAAAAAACATACCTGGCTCGGGGAGGATGCGGCGGCGAGCGGGCAGACGGGGCAGGACCAGTCGTCGACGGAGAGGCAGGCGAGGCAGACGGCGGCGACGGCGTGCATGGTGGAGACGGCGCGGTTGCAGAAGTCGTAGGAGCGCTTGGGGAACAGCGCACGCACCAGCAAGAAGGCGGTCGACCACAGCAGCACCCCGGACGCCACCCAGCTCACCACGGTGCGGCCGCTGACGACGCCCGCCTCCTCCACGGCCATGGCCACCTCCGACACATCAGTCGCCATAGCCCGCCTGATCTGACGAGAAAGAGAGAGACCTGGGAGGAAGTCGAACAATGGTTGGGCCCAAGCAAAGCAAGGCGCACGAGCACGAGTATATAGGCGCGCGCAAACGCAGAGGGAGAGACTAGAGAAGAAGGAATGTCTCTCTTACACGATTGGTCACGGCGGTAGCGGTACACACATCCAGCAGACTCGGACGCATTGAGTGCCCGCCTCGTGGTGGCAGAGCGATATAGATTCACCAGTGTATTTAATGGGGACGGTTGGGGACGGGTACGAGAACGGGAACATGGTCATGTTTCACGTCCTATGTTTCACGTTCCACAGAAAGGAACGTTTTCCGTTCACAGGTTATAGCATAATAACACCCTAAATTTTAGTTCATGTTTCCGTTCCCTACCCGTTCTCTCATGGAAACATGGTTGCTAAGGGTCAAATTTAAACTCCGATGGCAAATACACAACAGCTTAAGTATATCGACGGCCTCAAAGGCAAGTCAAGATGGGCCGACTCAGCCTCGTGGCCTCAAAGCCAATTTTAGAGGCCACGAGCCCATCCATTTCTCTTAGATGCTATTATTTCGATGGTCCATTGCATATAGTACAGATCCATCTAAATATTTTCTACAATTATAAACCATAAATACTATATAAACACTTTTAGAAAATATAAAATACAAGATTTTAAAAATATCAACCTTTATAAGATTAATAGCAATGCATCAAATTAAATAAGTTTGCAAAAAAACCATGATTCTAATTTTATCAATTTTCACTTCCAAAATATGATATTCCTCACTGTACTTTCAAGCACAGGTAGTCTTAAGTTATGATCAGTCATATTTATTTATAATATAAAATGAAGAACAACACCAATAAATTAAACAACAGAAAAATATAGATAGGTCCTTCTATCCATATTTTTCCCTTGCTATAAAATTTTATAGGTCCTATATCAAGTTTTAAAGCTATATCAAGTTTTATTGACAAGCATAGAAGAAACTTTACAAGTAATCCTTTCAACATAAGCAATTTGTTGAATCAGTGATGATACATTTGCAAAAATGGAAGTAAATCAACTCTAGACCTGTGCAACAAATGCTGCTCTAAAATCTGGAAAGCTGTCAGTAAGTTGACACTGAGGAGCAAAAGGTAAAAGCATAATATTACTTATGCATGCTCTATTCTGAATCACCTGTCAATCGTGATATTCTTTCACCGATTCTCTTTAACAACCACGCTTGCAGGCAAGCTCAAAGCGCAAACGCTGAGGCTGATGTATGAATTGTTCAGAATAGAGGTGCAGACAAGTTGCAATGTCGGTCCTATTCCCTTTTATTAGCTTTCTGTTGTACCTAAAAACTAAGATCTGAATGTGGACGGACCGTAGATCATTGGGTGGCTGCATTAATCTGACTGCAAATTTCTGAATTTTCTATCTTTTCAATTGTTTATTATGATACTCAATACTGTACATTACATTCCAGATGAGCATTCCTGCACTGAACCACTAATTGCAAACCGTAACAATTTTGTACTTTCTATCTGTATGAATTAGTGAAGGCCAGACAAAAAAAATTGGATAAATTTTTTGGCTTTTTAGTATGAAGTATAGATATAGATATGACTAGTAATATGTCGCACGCTGTCCTCAGATAGCAACGTGGCTAGCTATGAAAAACAATAATAATGGGAACATCACCATAAATGCACTGTTGTAGATAATTCATACTTGCTTTTAAAGAGTGGGCTAGACTATTACAGTATATATTTAGCGGTAGTCTTGTGGAGCTATGAAAAGCAATAATACCAAATATAATGTAAATTATTTTATTTAGCAGTGTTTTTGCAAATATCATAAAAGTTCGTTTAGTTATGCATGAAAACATGACATAAATACTAAAATACATGTACAGGGTTCTAAGAGAACATATTTATGTCTATTATTTCAATCAACGTACTCATGGCAATAATTAACATTCATATTTATTTATCAATCGATAACAAACTACTTAACAATTATGAAATGGTCCATTACATCATTTAATTATTATGTAAAGAACACATCGCTGAGTCATGGGTTAAGTTATACGCATCTCAGGTAAAGAATGAAGGTTTGTGAGTTGGCCAGGATTAGCAGTATTGGCTGTGCCAAATAGATAGCAGTGTTTAATGGAGCTAAAGTGTTTGTACCTACAATAGCAGTAATTGGCATATCATAGCAGCAATGCCCTAAGCTAATTGGTCCACTTTATACAAACAACAAAACGTAGCAGTGAGCACATTTAATAACATATATAATGAAAGTAACCAAACATAATCTTACTAAATGCAACTTGTACAGAGAAAAGACCAAACACACGTTACATGCATGCATTATTTATTCCTAGCTTAAATTGTGTTTAAGGCATATGCAACCTAAGAGCATCTCTAAGAATTTGGTATAGTTTGCTTGTTAAACTAATAGATCTAGTAAGTTAACATAAAGAAATAACAGCCTGGAATTTTATCCTTTTCCATCCGACAATATCCTGTAAAAGCTTCCTAAACAATTAGTTAGTTGCTGCGGGCTCTCTGCCGACGCCGTTGATGAGGTTTGACGTGGTTACAGTGCAACACATCAATCGTCTTGTTTGGCACACTTGTTTGCACTGCAGTGCAGCTGCCAGATTCAACAGAATTAATTGAAGAATTTGTACGCTAATAACAGTTGCTAGAGTACATTCACCGCCAGTTTTCTGGCATCATGGATTGATGGAATATATATGTACAGCACGGCACGGTCTCGATCGAATTCAATTCCTTTCCGTTGTCACAATGGGTTTTGAATATAATATAAACATTTTTTTAAAAAATATATAATATAACATATGTAGCTCCCTGATCAATTGAAGGTCGCCGGCGCGGTCACTTGACATCAGTTGGCGGCGGCGGCGAGCTTCGCCGGCGGCGGTGTTGGCAGCGGCTTCTTATTCTTGCCGAGCTTGTACCTGACCATCCTGAGGATCCGCAGGAACCAGTAGGCGCTCACCAGCTGCAGGCCCGTCGCCATCGCCTGGCAAAGCGGAATTAGGCATCAGAGCATGTCGCATGCGACGATCGATCAATGGCATGCATGGTCGGAGAGGTTGTTGCGAATTGCGATCGAGTTGGTTTGGCCTGCGAACGAACGCAACGGCCGGATTCGGTGAGCGCATGCATGCGTTTCGTACGTGCGTTGCGTACCTTGATGAGGATGGGGTAGTCGGCCGTGAGGGTGACGTAGGTGAGGTAGGGCCCGACGCCCATCCGGGCGACGGAGAAGGTGGCGGCGAAGAGCACGTCGACGGCGAGGTTGACGTCGGTGTCCCGGACGCCGAACTCCTTGAGCATCTCCCGGAGGTGCAGCAGCGGGCTGGAGATCTCCGTGATGAACATGGTGGCCACCATCTCCGTCCCGCACTGCACGGCAACCACCCGTTAGTTTGTTGTTAGTTAGTTAGCTCAACGGACCGGCAACCAGGACTGCCGCCAACTAACGGCCGGCATGTGACGCCGCTGGCTCCAGATCGACGGATGGATCGCTGACGTACCCTCTGGTAGGCGAGGCCGGCGCCGATGCCGACGATGCTGACGAGGTGGTGCACGGCGTTGTCCAGCCGCGTGTCGCCGTTGAGGTGGCAGCACGCCGCGTCGTACACCATGTACGCGAGCGTCACCGCCAGCGCCTTCATCTGCCAGCCAGTATTTATTGTGACGACGACGCCACGGTCATCGCCCGGCTTAAAGAAGAGAATCGCCGGCGGTTGTCGCCGACACCGCGCTAGCCGTTCGTTCAGGTGGAAGAAGGCGGAGGCCAGGGCGGTCCCTGGGAAAAAGGAAAGAAAAATCGTACCTGGCGCGGGGAGGACGCGGCGGCGAGCGGGCAGATGGGGCAGGACCAGTCGTCGACGGAGAGGCAGGCGAGGCAGACGGCGGCGATGGCGTGCATGGTGGAGACGGCGCGGTTGCAGAAGTCGTAGGAGCGCTTGGGGAACAGCGCCCGCACCAGCAAGAAGGCGGTCGACCACAGCACCACCCCGGACGCCACCCAGCTCACCACGTTGCCGCCGTCGACGACGACGCCCGCCTCCTCCATGGCCACCGCCTGCTTCTAGGTCCTAACCGAGGAGGATCTGACGAGAGATCTGGGAGGAAAAATCGAACACTGATTGGCCGGGCCAAAGCAACGCAAAGGCGCACGCGAGTCTATAGGCGCACGGACCGCGGAGCGAGGGACTACTAGAGACTATAGAGAAGAAGGAAGCAGGAAGGGAACTCGCCAGATATATAGCACTAGCAGGCTAGCAGCACAGCAGGCACGGACACGAACACGATCGGTCACGGCGGTAGCGTGACTGCCTGACTCGATGCGGTCGAGTCATCTAAGGGGCACTGACTGACCGGGGCTTGTGTGGTGGTGGACTGGTGGTGGCGGAGCGATAGATTCACCGGTGGATTCAATGGGGGCGGACGGGCGGTTGGGGACGGGTATAGGTCGGACTCGGACAGTCGGACTCAGGTGGCAAGTACTACGTACGCAACCGATTTAAATTGGGGGACGTGAGAGGAAAGCAACATTTCTTAATCCCTTCTTTTGTTCTGGTTGATGCACTGGACGTGTCATACCTCTCCGTTTCTTGTTCTCTCCCCCCGTGCAAAATATGTGCTTTTGATATACTCTCTCCGTATAGAAAAAGAAAGTCGTTTTGAACAATGATATAGTCTCTAAAGTATAACTTTGACTTCGTATTTTTAATAAAAATAGTCATCACAAAGTGATATATTTATACTTTTATAAAAGTATTTTTCAAGACAAATCTATTCATATGGTTTTCACATTTCAAAACTCAACAACTAAAAAGTTATTCATAATTTATGTTCTCGATGTTTGACCCAACCTTATCCAAAACAATTTTCTTTTTCTATACGGAGGAAGTATTATATAGAAACCATTTATTGTGAGCTGGAGGTTTTTGTTTTTAATATATGGTTAGTAATCTGTTGCACCAGTCCTCAGAGGCTCATGATAACAACTTGGCTACTTCAGTTTCAAGGAAAAACAATGATAACTGAACATCACCATAGATATACACTGTTGTAGATAATTCATATATATGGCTTTAAACAGTGGGCTAAAATATTGTATTTAGCGGTAGTCTTGTTCGGGAGCCATAGAAAATTATAATGTAAGTTATTTTATTTAGCAATTTTACAAAGAAACATGAAAGTTCCTAGTTAATTATTATGCACGGAAACACGAAACTAAAGGCAATTTTAATAAACACAAATACTGAAATACATGTTAAGGGGTTCTAAGAGAACCTATTTATTATATGTCTATATATTATTTGAATTTGAACCAGTGTGTATGCTCATGGCAATAATTAAAATTCATATTTATTTTATTTATCATTCGACAACAAACTGCTTAACAATTATGAAATGGTTCATTACATCTACTATGTACAGAACACATCGGTGAGGCGTAGGTTATACACATCTCGAGTAAAGAATGAATATTTGTGAGTTGGTCAGAATTAGCGGCATTGGCTAAGCCAGTGTTTAGTGGAGCTAAAGTGTTTGTAGCTACGACAATAGCAATATTGGCAACATCATAGCGGTAATGCCCTATGAGCTAATTGGTCCACTATGTACAAACAACAAAACATAGCAATCACCACATTTAACATATATAATGAAAGGAACCAAACATAATCTTACATACAACTTGTATATACAAAAGACCAAACACCACAGCACATGCATTCAGTATCGGTGAGAGCGAAGACCAAACACCACAGCACATGCATTCAGTATCGGTGAGAGCGTTGAAGTACTACAGGACATATTTTCTCAACTACCACATCCAGGTAAAAAAAACTCTTCAAATTTTATTTTATTATTTATATGATGTTTGCAAAGTACTTATAACACAAATATACATATACAACTGTTTTTCAACCTAATAATTAAAAATTCTTTTACATTTGTAGTTTTTATTAAGGTCTAACCAAAATCAGATATACACGGTTATTTTCGCATGATCGGACGTGATATTTATAGACTGTTTGGTTTGCGTAATCAAGTATTTCCGGATAGACTGTTTAAAATATAGCAGTTACTATACCGTGCCGGATAATACCGTTCCATTTCTCAATCCAAACGAGCCCTTAATTAGCCTCAGTTCATTGGAGCCAACGTGTCAAACTACCTAGTAGTAGGGTCGAACAGCTTGGTTGTAGCATGAAACGCGCTAGCATCATCTTTGCTCATTAGCTTGACATGTGCAAATAATTAAAGCAGAGAGGCCTAGTAGCTTTTTTGGTGTACGTACAAGCTACACACTAGTCATCGCAGTACGTATGCTGCATTACTTCTGGCCTGTTGGATATGAATGCAACATGTTCGATCGTGCATGTTAATCTCTAATTTGCAATATACAGTACGTATACACAATAATGTACCAATAGTGCTCTTACCTAGGAAAGTCAACAATTTGGCATGTTGTAGTAGTACTATATATATAGCGACCTCAGAGCAAAGGCTCTGTTATGCATTTATCATGCATGTTATAGAGAAGCAGTTGCATTGCCGCGACAACTTGAGTGTATTTTGAAACTTGGCTGTACACACATAGTTATCTTGTGTTCACTTCTTTATTTTTCTCGTATATAGTAGTTCTCTAGTTCTCTGGGCACGGATCGGATGTGTACCACCCTGCAGTACATATTTTTATAATCATGCATGCCACATTCATTAATAGCTTTGATGGTAAGGGTGAATCTAGCGGAGAACATCACTGGGGTCATCAAGGTTAGCTTAAAAATCCTTACATGACATGAAGAGTGTTTTTAGTAAAGGTTTTGCATATGTTATCCGAGTCAGTGGACACTGATAAACATGCCTAAATTCACCATGGTTTGACCTCTAACTATTGCCCCATCAATTCTAAGCACAAAAGGTGATGAATAAATATACCACGTAGACCGTAATATCGTCCAAGGAAGCTAACCCTCTGTCCGACTCTAACCAATTGGATGCCCGACTCTAACCAATTGGATAGGGCTCGAGGGCTGCACCCACCCCAGAGGAAATGGTATTTGGCACATCAAAGATCCCATGTCTGGCCAATTAGATGGCATTCCAACTAGGAAAGCAGCGCTTGACGTGAAGGGCCGACCTCCCAACACCTCGGCTAGTCAGAGTCGACCCGTTGAGGGGTCCAACTGAATGACTGAGGGGTCAAGCACAGTCATTGTATCTTGAGGCAGGAAACCACACTGGTCATTGTTGTATGAAACAACAGGATGCGCATAAGGCACGCCATGACTCACATTGCGATTGCCTAGACGTTTATAGTGACACTGATCCACCGTAGGTCCTCTCTTTCTCATCTTTTTATAACCCCTATTGCAAACATTGATCCCTTGGTAATCAAGAACATGATCGAATCCCCACCAGAAGTATATGGCTATCCGTTTATAACCACTTGATTATAAGATGCAATGCAACTAGACCTTACAAGTGGCACTAGATAACCACAAAGCAAATGATGGGTTTGCTCTCTTAATAACTAGGTGAATACCCTTGCGCTGCCGCGGAAATTGCTTATGATTTGGGATAAAATTAATTATACAAAGGGATAAACAGTTATAAGTTAATGTTAGTCGATGACGTGGAATGCTGATGTGTACAACTAAATGCATGTTAGAAAATGATGTGTCTTGATCATAATTGCAAATGCTAATTGGACATAAATACATAGTAGTAGACTAGAGGTGGATATCTTGCATGTTGAGAGTAATAGCTAGTGAGGTTTAGTTATATCTGTCAATCTATTATCTTAACAATATCTACTCACCCTTGTCTAGAAGCGGGGCGAAAATCACCAAATAAAATAAATTGTACCCGGTTCTCAAATAATTTGCGTATCTGAAAATTACTTTTACCTAGACTGAGACAGAGAGAGACAATGCAACTGAAATGCCATGGCTATTTGTTTGCTTGCGACATGATTGCTGCCACATAGCTAGACTGGACACATGTATACCTAATTTCTCATGCTTAGCGGTACATGTATTCGCTAGGTTGCGTTATTATTCGTCCCGCGGCCGCAGCAGTGGTTGATGATAAAGTTGTTTTTTTTAAGGGAGAGAAAGAATTATAATTAAACTCGCCATAGTAATTTGACTATTAAAGCACAAGTGTAAAAAAATTATGTTCCTATTAATTACGTTTACACTATTATAGAAGTCATATTTTTAATGATTAATTTTTAAAATAAAATTTTGACTAATCACATGTCTTCTGTCTCGATCATATATAGACATAAGTTTCTCTTATATCTAATAAATGATTTCGCATCACCTTTGTTCTTGAATTCCAATGCAACGACATCACTATTTTGTTTTTTTTTTGAAGTAACATCAATATTTTGTTTAGTTGGCTCTTTAATCAATAGTAATAAAGTCATTCTAGTTTTTATATCAGAAGTGTCCTTATATATATTTATTTATTATACGGAAAATACGAGAACCCTTTAAAAAATCTGCCCCGGCCCGAAAGTACCTATAAAGAAATAAATTATGATAGTTAAATCTAAACTACACCCTCTCTGATCATGTATAAGAAGTCAAAGAACTGTCCTAAATGGCGCTAGCCGATGTAAACTGGGAAGATTTCTCCCTTCTCACAGCTATATGCTGTTGAATAAAGTTTGTCCAAATTCAAAAAAAAAACAAAGAAGTGTCCTATCCGTCATCAAGCTGGAGCACGGAGCACCGAGGAAGCAGGTGGCGCCATGGACCGGTGGTTGCCATGCATGCGATCGATGAGTACTCAACCAATCAAACGCAAGCGGCCGGGAGACGGCACCTGCAGCGTAGTAGGTGCCCAGCAGCAGCAGGGGCAGCGCCAGCACAGCCCAGCACACTGTCTCCTCTCTCTGGCCAGTGCGCGCGGCAGCGCCCCCCACGGTGTCGGTGGAACCGTGGAAGGACTCCCGGTCCTGGCTACGGACGCCGGACAAACATAAAAATGGTGTCCACGCCTTTCCCACAAAAGCAACGTGCGTTTCACGAAAATTCACGTCTGCGCTGCATCTGCATGCTTGCATGGATGAGGTGGCCGTGCCGCAGTGGCGACGTTATTTTTGCATGCCTTGCATTCGCTAGCCGATCGGATCGTACGAGCACCCGCACGTGGCTGTCGGATTATTTTCAAAATCAAATAATTGTACTGAATAGTAACACCAGTCTCAATGGGAGATTTCATCTTCCAGCTTTCAAGACGTGAAATTTTAGCACGAAACAAGTCTCTTTCTCAATGTATAGTTTCATTGCACAGTTTCATATATCTTTTTCTTTCTGTGGGTCCCATTCATCTCTACTTCCTCCTTGTCGTACAGATGCGCTAGCCATGGACGTTCGTAGGCGGAGTCGCGGCCGGCGAGGTGGAGCTTGCGGCGGCCCGCGGCGAAGCCGGACCTCGCGCCCGCGGTGGCCGGCGAGGCGGAGCTGCACGGCACGCTCGCGTCGCAGTTCACGTCGGCCAGTGAGGCGAGCCAGAGAAAGCTTGCGGCTGTAGAGAAAATTGACAAGTCTGCTTGCCTACTTTCGCAGCCACGGATGTGCTAGATCGACGCCATTGACAAGTCTGCTCGCCTGCACGCACAGGCACAAAGCAGCGACGCGCGTAGGAAGGCCGAGCGCACGGCGCAGCCCTGGCCGGGGCCGGCGTCCACGCGCGCGAGCAGCCTCGGTGCGGCGAAGCTCGCGCACGGGCGGCCTCGGCGCGGCGGACCGAGCGCGCAGGCGGCAGCCTCGCGGCGAAGCGTGCGCAGCAGCTCGGCGCGGCGGACGAGCTGGCCCTTGGCGCGGCGGCGGTCTCGAGGAGCTCGCGGCGTCGGACCTTTGGCCTCACGTCGGGCCTCGCGCGCGGCTGCGCTCGCGCGTGGCCAGCGGTCGCGCCCTCGGCGGAGGGGCGGTGCTCGCGCGTGGCCCGCGGCGCGCCTGGTCGCGACGGGCGGCGCGCGCGTGGCCAGCGGTCGCGCCCAAGGGGTGAGGGCGGCGGTCGGGCCTGGCCCGCGGCCACGCTCGCAGCGAAGGGGCGGCGCTCGCGCGTGGCCCGCGGCGCGCTGCTCGCGGCGGCGCTTCGCGCATGGGGCTCGCGGCCGCCGGAGACGGCGCTCAGCCCGTCTTGGCGGCTGGCGGGGCTCGCGCCCACCCCGCGGCGGCGCCCAAGCGGAGCATGCGACGGCCAGCGGCGCGCTTCGGCAAGGCGGAGGCGCTCACCCGCCGCGGGTCGCGCGGCGGACTCGCCCGCTGCGGCAACGTCGCTCGCTCGCAACGCAGAATCGCTCGCGAGGAGGCAAGATGAAACGATTTGCATTCCCAGCGCTAGTTTCGTTCGGGTTTCACTGAAACTTTTTCCCTTCTCTCTCCTCTAATTTCATGCAAAAAGTGATTTTCTGCTGACATGACATCCTATTTAATGTGCATGACACTCTCTATGAAACTCCATTGAGATTGGCCTTAGAATAATCAAATAAGACACTTAGTACAAGTGTACCTTAAGAGTAATCGTGTTATGTCTATTTAGTTGGTGCCAGCTATTACTTTACAGGATCGGAGCGGAATGATAATTTCGCAACCACACTGAGTTCCTTCCTCTAATCCTAGACATCCAATTAAACGTGGGACAAAGGGAATATACGTAGAATATTAGATCGAATTTTAGAAGCATGGGCAAAAGCTTACCTATGCCTGGAAGACGCGTGTGTGTTTAAATACTGTATTTGATTTAGCCAGTTTTCGAAAACATACTCTTGTACTGATCTTCCACTCGTACCGCGGAGTCGCGGACAGACCAGGGGCCGAAGGTGCATGCCGCGTTGAGGCAGAGCTTGGCTCTTGATGATGGTTAATGGTTGCAGGCTGCGTCGTGGTCAGCAGTTCCGGCGTGTGCTGCGTCAAGGTGGAGCGCTTTATTGGGTGGCGACCAGCGACGAAGTGATCGGTGGCGGCCGCAACAGGAACTTCTATCAGGACTCGCTGGCTTAGGCTTAGGCTCAGGCCGTCGGACTTGGGCTCGGCGTATGGCGCGGCCTTAGAACTGGGCTGTGCTATAGATGAAAAACAAAAGGCTGATCCTGAAGAGGGGCCCAAAACTAGTTTGGTATAAACATCATCAACAAAAAAACAACGCAACCAACAAGAACATGAAAGACGTGTTCGCTGGTCGGCAGCTGGCTGCTTGCACAGTGCTCGGGAGAGAGAGCAGCAGCCAGAAGCAGCCGAAAAAAACAATACAGACAGGCAGCAAGAACATGACCAGCGAACACGGCGGAAGAGATCACACGAGTGGTTGTTCGCCTGTGGGCAATATGGTTTGCAAGGCACAAGGCGATCCACGAGAACCAATTCTAGAGCTCGTTCTCGGCAAAGGTTCATCGGGAAACTTGAGGAGATCAACCAAGGGTGCCTGGAGGTGCGCCCAGTGGCACGGTGTCAGTCCCGCGTTGGTTGAGACCACCGAGCGGCGTGGCAAAGATTAATGTCGACGCAGCGATGTCCAAAAATTCGCGTCAAGCGGCGGCAGCGGCTGTTGCCCGAGACGAAGTTGGCAATTTTTTGTAGTAGTCTGCCTTGGTGGTGGAAGGGCACACCGACCCGGAGGTGACTGAAGCCGTGGCCTGCCGTGAAGGTCTTGCATTGGCCAGCGATTTTGGCTTGTGTTCTTTCAGGATAGCAAATGATTGTGCCAATGTGGTGAGGAGTCTTTTGGGCAAGGGGTTCGGTAGATACGGACCAATTGTCCGAGAGATCAATGATAGAAGAAGGAGCTTTTCTAGAGCCGAGTTTGTTCATGAAGGACGAAAATCAAATGTCGATGCTCATTTATTAGTTAGAAGCTCTGTAAATTTATTGATAGGTAGATATGTTTGGTTTTTGGAGCCTCTGATGGAGTTTGTAATTCTTATGATATTGAATAAATAAAGTCAGAGCCCCCTCAAAAAAAAACCAACAAGAACAAAATCATGTTAACTTAATTATAAAAATCACTTTTGATCTCATTTGACAACAATTTATATAAATATTATAAGTTTTTAAAAAAGGATATTAAAATCATAAAATTGTATGTAGTGCTTTCTATTCACACCTTAAGATGGAAAATTTTGGAGTTTTACACACGTGCCTAGCCTGTGTTGTCGTCGTCGCACCTCTGTCCGAGCCACCACCATGGCACCATGCCGCGCGTCCGTGAACGTTGCCTGAGAAGCCTTGACTATAGCCAGCAAAGAAGAAAGAAACATGAAGCAGACAAAGAGGGAAAAAGGAAAAAGAGACGGAACTCTAAAAAAGGAAAAGGAGAGAGAAAGGTGGTGGTGACTAAGTTAGAAAATTTATTACGGAGCAAACATTGCGCTGAATGAGTTGGTTTCTATTGCTAGCTAGTTTATTACCGTGGCAGGGAAACTACTTGAGTAGTTTTAGATCCTGTTTGGATCTCATGATTTATAGTGGGAAATCGTCCTAGCAGTTTTTAAAAGGAACCGTCGAAATATTTGTCCGAATTTATATTTTCAAATCTAGAAAATAGTAAAAAAATAGAAAAAAAATAACATGGGGAGGCCACCGTCCACCCGTCTTCGTCGAAAACCGTAAGTCGCACATTTTTCACGTGACACATGATATTGTGCGCTACGTAGACGGCGGGATTCGAATCTGTGAATCTCCCTCACACGTACCCCCTCTACCACTACACCACACTGTCATTTATCTAGATTACGTTTTGGTTCCCACATATTATACTAAACCGAGTGTAAATTGATTATTTAAACCCCTTAATGAATTCAAATGAAAAGTTCTATAACTTTTTGAGATCTGTCACTTTATTTAGAGTGTTGCTCCATCTAAGGCTTTTAATTTTTTTTTTGAACTTTAAATTTCAAACTTTTATGGTCATTATCCTCAACTAAATGCTTTCAAATGAAAAAGGTTTCAACTACAAAGCTTCATAACTTTTAAGTTCTATAACTTTTCACGTAGACTGCTTCTCCATTTGAAGTTATTTTACGAATTCAAATTTTAAAATTCTAGTGCATTTCTAGTGGTTGTTTCTAAAAAAAAACCGCATTTTTCCTGGTGGTTTCATTGAGAGAACTGTTAATAGAAATTCAATTCTATTGGCGGATTAACAAAAACGTCACTGAAATGGATTTCTAGTGGAGGTTCTTGATTTGGGCCCACTGTTTGATTTTCACTGGTGTCCGCTAATCAAAACCGTCTATAAAAATAAAATGCCACCACCAAGAGAAATCATTTCTATACTAGTGCTAAAGCTTTTTGCGGTGGCCAATGGAACATTGCGTTCAGAAGACAAATGAATGGATCTATTAGATGTGAGTGGACAGAACTACAATCCTTGTTAAATTTAGTTACTTAGTCGGCTAGGCGAGATGTCCGTACTGTCTTTAGAGAGGTCTCACAGATACACTACAAGCTCTCTGTATAAAGTGATGACATTTGGTGGCATGGTAGACGTCCGAATGATGATGATCTGGAAATGTCCAGGGCCTCTAAAGGTCAAGATTTCCGTATGGATGGTGGCGCATGACAGAATACAGTGTGGAGTTCAATTGCGAAAGAAGTGGTCAGGTCCTAGAGATTGTTATGTGTGTGACTTACCCAAATTCATTGATCGTATTATCTTCCAATATCCATTAGCGGTGTTCTTATGGTCCTTCCTACAAGAAAGCCTGGGATGGCCGTCTTCGCCAACCAGCTGCTCAAACTTGTTTATAGAGATTTTAGAGAGAGCTAGTGGAATCAAGCAAAAAGTATCATCGTTTATTCGTGCAGGTGCAATGTGGTCAATCTGGAAGGCACACAATGATGTGGTGTTCAACAAGAAAGTTTCGTTGGAGGCTCCCGTTTACAAGACAATGATGATGGTGAAATCCTGGCGCCCCCTTTTAAAACCGAAGATGGAGCCGTTGGCGGAAGAGATGATCAACCTGCTTGCAGCTAACGTGGCGTCGTCAATGTAGCCCCCTAGCTTAGTTTCTTAGATCGTTTTCTCTGTTTGACTTTCTAGGAAGCAGTTGTGTGTGAACCTGTAAAGGGTTTGAGATACCCTGAACCTAAACTCTAGCTCGATCGAGTTCGCTCTCCGAGTTGTGAACCCGTCTGTAGGTAACTGTGCCAAGCTGGTAACCCCAGCACCCAAAAATCGTCGGCTCTCGTTAAACTTTCAATAAAGTCGGGTGATAGCCTTTGATTTTATAATTAAAGAAGTATTAAATGTACGGATAATCCTTTCGGTCAAGCTGCCGACCGAAAATTTTCCGTACCATTGCTATTGCTAAGTAAGGACAGTAACAATGGAATTAACCATACACAGTTTCCATCGTTGGGATCATCCAGTACGGCTCTACATAGCTCAACCCACTGCCTCAATGACAAGTGTCCCTTGTATAATAAATGTCAACTTTATTTCTCTCTTTCTCTCTCCAACTCATCTTCTACCTCCGACTAGTATCTGTCTTATTCATCGAGAACAATCACGCACACACAGCAAGTGAGCATGGCATCACGTACGGCTCAACGTACGGCAAGGCAGCTGGACGCACCGCGACGAGTTCAGCCCGGCGTACAGCAACGCGGCGAGCGCGGCCTGGGCAGATAGCGGCGCCTCGGTTTCTTGTGTCTGGCAGCGAGGGCGGCATGGATGGACCATGGACGGCGGCGCGGCGAGCACGGCCTGGGCTGATAGCGGCGAAGCGACTAAGGGAGCGCGGCATAGATGGACGGCGGCGTGGCCTAGGTAGCATGGACGGATGGCCTCGCGGCGAGTGGTCCGTGGTGGTTGGACGGACGACGCCATAGCGAGCGCAACTCGATGAACGGAGCGCGTCCTATGCGGATGGGCGAGCGGCCGGCACGGCACAGCGAGCGCAGCTCGACACGAACGCGAACGCGGCGAGCGCAGCCTCCGCGGACGACGGAGCCCCTACGCGCGCAGTCTCGGCGGCGCGGCGGAGCAGTCTGCTTGGCCTCGGCGGACGGCGACGCGGCGAGCCCCTGCAGTCCCATCATGGACTCCCACACCGTAGAAACCACTCGTTTCTCCCCAATGCCGAAGTTGCGGTTTCTACGTCCATCGATCGACGCGAGGACGTCGTTTCTTCTCTAAGAAACGGTTTCTGTGTTTTTCTTCTCTTCCCTCGTTAATTAGCTTGCCATGGGGACTTTCGACCCGGCGTCCGGTGACCGGGACTCAGCCGGACGCCGTCGCGCATTGGGACTGCCATAAGTGCTCGTAACAATGGAATTAACCCCTCCTAGGGATCCTCTCTGCTCGTTGGGATCATCCAGTACGGCTCTCCCCACATCTGCTCAACTTGGCTGCCTCCGAGCTGACACTCCAGCGTCCCTCCCACTTCCGGCCTATCCAAGTGGAACTCCTCCACGTTGTACACCACAATGCGGCGCCCTTGCGGGTCTTCCACCGGCGTAGCACTGATCGTGCATAGACGCAGTTCCTCTTCACCCCGCCGCCGCCGCCGGCGTCCTCGGCGCCGACGCCCACCGAGGCGAAGCCATGGAGCCTGTCGACGAACAGCGCGCGGTCGCCGATGTCGGTCACCTTGGACCACTTCGGCCTCGGTTTCTTGTGTCTGGCACGGTACACCTCGGAGAAGAGCTCACAGTCCATGTCCCTCGCCCGGTGGACAAGCAACAAGACGTCGTCTGTGGAGGCGACGAGGTGGGCGCAGTCGACGGCGTCGTCGCCGGGCGGCGGCCAGATATCCGCGACCTTGTCGAGCGTCCTCGCGTCGATGACCGTGGTGACCAGAGTGCGCTGCTGGAGAACGAAGAAGAAGCCGCCGCGGTAGTTCACGGTCATCCCCGACGAGGTCGTCGACCGGTACAGTGTCGTCCACTCGCCGCCGCGGTCGCCGCCCCCGCAGAAAAAATCACCGTGTCGCCCCGCGCGATCAAAAACAAAGTATATATAACTGGTCCCACGCGAAAAATATCGTCGGTGGGCGGCACCGCGCGGCGGCGGCCCTGCACGCGCGGCGCCTCGGGCTCGCACACCGACGATGGCTCCCTGTAAAAGAGCGGGACGGGCAGGTCCGGGAGCGGCGCGGACTCGCCGGTGAACGGGTCAACGAGGACGGACGGGTGCCTGAAAGACGACAGGTGCGTGGCGAGCACCGCGCCGCCGTAAGGGGATTTGCACGACCCGGCGTCCGGTGACCGGGCGCAGCCGGACGCCGTCGCGCATGCGGCCCTAGGCGAGGGTCGAACACCATGTAAAATAAGTGCGACGGGAACGCGACGCACGGGAGCGTCGTCTCCTTGTCCTCCGCCGGTGGATCGTCCAAAACATCGTCGGCGACGATAAATGAGATCGATGACGCGTATGACGATGATAATGATTCGTCATCTCTATCGGAGAAGAAAATGGGAGTGCAGAGCTGAAGCCAGCATAGCCAGGTTCACCTATAGGGCGCCCCTGCAGGCTCATCGTCGTCGTGGTGCGGCGGCGCCTGGATAAAGATGGCGAGAATCCGCAGGCGAATCTGCTCAGCTTGTCTGACAATCTTGTCAACATGCTGGGTGTCGTCGCCTTCTTATGGGCAGCCCAACTCGTGCGTGCCATGCTTGCCTTGTAGTCAAGCTTCTTTCTTCACGTATATGCGAGGAAGGAGGGGATCATTGTTGTCATAATGTAATATATCAGTTTAACTCAAGAAATCCAATTAGGATTGATCTGCATATTTTGACGAACACAATCAGAACTAGCTAAAATTTTGTACGCAAATTTGTTTCCATCTCTGCTACATACATGTCCGTACATGATCCGGGCAGCCAGCCGGTCTCATCGGGAACCGCAGTAGACTGGAAAAAACAGTTTATGATGTTTTGATAATGTGTCTTTGAAAGTATTTGAATAATGAAAAATACAAAATATCTGGCTCCTGCCTAAGCTAGAAGAACAGTCAATCCGATCGTGTTGTACAGAAAAAAAAAAATATTTGTTAAAAACAAGAGTATATACACCTTATAAATTAGGAAAAATTTTAGTTGAACATGCCAAGTGATGGTTCTTTACTAGCGGACAATAAATAAGTAGAATTGTCTTTCAACAAATGCTCGAAAATGAGTATCCGCTAGCAAAAGACCATCACTTGGAATGTTCAATAGCAAATTTTTTTCCTATAAATTATTAATAAATCCGTTTGCTCATTTGGAAAAGAAACAATGGTTTTTTTCAGCAGCGAAAAAAATACCGTGTGGATACATGAACACTGTGCCGACCAATAACAAGCATGTCCATATATGAACACTACTATACTAGATATTATTTGTCGAACAATAAAATAAGTGCACAAAAGATTAATAAGTTTTGATGTATGATAGCTACAACAATAAGATGAAAATGTTTTTCTTAAGAAAATACAGAGCTTGGTTCCAAATGAAAAAAATGCAGCTCACTCCTTGAAGAATTTCAATGGGAAAACGAATGAGTTGATGAAAATTGTGAACTAGTTCACACGTGATGGCACTGCTACGACTTAATTAGGCTCATCTGGATAAAGTTATTGGTGCTAGTTAGGGTCCACAGGGACGTAACCTGCCTAGAGCTTCTGCTGCTGCCTCAGTCAAGCATACTTATGCTAGGAACAGGAACTGTGCTAGGAGGAAGACGAATTGGAACTGCCCAGCCCCAAGGAAGACAACGGCCCAAGATACTGATGGAGGAGATGACAGTGAAGACAAGATCAGCATGTCCAATCTGATTCAGCAACAAGCTGTTTGGCAGGACTTATAAGTCGGCTGATAAACCAAAATACTGTTGAAACAAAGGATGAAGAAGAATCTATACATATACTATGAATGGATCTGCACCAATTGGAGATGGACATGGAAGCTTTCATTTGATGATTTGAATAATGATTTGCTTAATTACTTAATTTATTATGTGGCTAGCTGCCTGCTTGTGTTGGACTATTGAATCCGAATATTTATGTTGAACACTTGAACTTATCAGCCTACATACTAAACTTGTTTAGTTATGTACATGCTAGCTGCTATGGTTTGCTAATTACGTGTTTCTTTAAGATGCTCTAGCTCCAGTGAGCTAATGCTGCAGTGATGTTGCTGAGCTGCTCTACATCTAAGTTAGTCAATAGTCAAGACTATATCAGTGCTGCTAATTATGCACCTTTTTTATTTCAGCAGCGAAGAAATGAAGTATGGGACACGGATATGGAGTTCTAGACAGTACAGAAATCAACTCTCAGAAACAAGCTTGTTTACTGTGAACAGTGTACATATATATTATGTGTACATACTACGTAAATATATCGGACAACTCTATGGAATGTTAGAACCAGCTAGGCCCGACTAATCACGACAAGGTTGGACTATAAGATTTGTAAACATTGCTAAAAATATCAGGAACACCAGACCAACTACGCAAAAAGGCTACAACGTGTACGGGGGGGTCTATCATCCACTAAATTATTATATCTGAACCAAATCAAGCTCAGATAAACGTACATACACCTATATGTCTTCCAAAACTAACACATCACTGACTTCTATTGGGAAGTTGGGATTGAATTTGCCAAGCATCGAGGATACTCTGCAGGCCAGATCTATAAGTTGGATGAAGCAGATTAACACCAAGTTCCTGCTTCATCCGAGCATTAGAAACCCGTTTCTCTGCAGGTACAATTATCTCTTGATAATCTAAGCCTGTAGACTTGGCATCCACGGTTTCAGTTATCAGATCAGGATATCTACCCTGGATCAAACTCCTAGCAAACGCAAAAACTTCAGCTCTTGGGGCAGGGTCATCATCCACCACATTAAATATTTTCCTGGAATGGAATTATAAACATGAGAAGCGAATCATTAGCAAACAAGAATTTCAGACTTCACTAGGTCGCTGCGAAAGTACCAAACATGACTAAAAACTAGACTACAAACTGTACTTCGGTTTGGAATTGAAGTTTATATTTGATAATGTATGATCAGATCATCAGAATATCAAACATGCAAATATTGCATCTAGAGGTACTAAACATGGTACTCCCTCCATTGCAAATTATAAGTACTTTTGGCTTTTCTAGATACATAGGTTTTGCTACATATCTAGATATATATTATGTCTACATACATAATAAAAGCTATGTATCTGGAAAAGTCAGAATGACTGGAATGGTAGCATTCAAAGTTTCATAGCAGAAAAATGTGAAATTTCCACCCTACTTGTTAGCATAAGAAACTTCATGATGCATGATGTAATTATGTTGGTTAACTGCTAAGATGCCTTCTAGAGAAAGTAGAGATAAAATTGAATCTCCTGGCTGTGCATTCCCACAAGCAAAGGAATGAAGACCAAAATACTGTTAAAGATATCACAAACTGAAGTTACATCAATAGGAAACCTTGCACATCTGATGCTCATGCTAGCCAAGACAGCCTGGTAGATGTCAGCCACATGGATTCGTGCAGTATACTGCTTAGATTCTCGCAACTTTTGTCTCTGTGACAAAGATTTGCTCTTGGCTAAGGTGTCCAAAGCACTGCAGTAAACAGAGTCCAGTCATTGGAATATAGGAATAAGAACTATGAAACACAGGATTTCACAAAACAGTTATCAAGGTACTACAACAGTATCCAATAAGATTATTCTTCATGTCATAATCTATTCTATTATTTGGCCACCTTTTTTCAATAAGCATACAAACTTGGCATTTTGATATGTTTCAGACTTTCAGTTTTCATAAGCTTGACACAGTGCTACTAACCAGCATGCCAACAGATGTTCCATATTTGGAGCCAAACTGTAGTAGAAATAAAAATGGTGAAATGGAATGAAATTTCAGCAGGTCAAAACCTTCTTCCAGGCCCATATATTCCACCTAAACGGAATATAAAAGCTGACAGATTTGGATCATCAATAAGATTCAGCCATCCTTTTTCTGCATTATATCTTAATTTGGCAGACTCGCTCTTTGGGTTTACTGTATGACTGCATGCACAGCAGTGTATTTAGCTTTCTATTATAATGTACTTCATGGACAAGAAAAGAACCAATGAGTCCCTTACTCCTCATCAACCAATACACCACCACAATCACCATACACACCTGAAAGTAAGAAAGTGTTATGAAGTAGCTTTCTAAGGAAAATCTCTTATATGTTGCACTGAACATAGCATGATTTGTTATTACCCTGGACTCAGCTTCAATGTTTGACAACTTCAAATTGAGTGCATGACAAAAGAAAAAGAAATATATTCATCGATTATTGCGTCAACTGCAATAGCTGCCCTGTGCAAATCACCCACAGATCTCCAAATACAGTGCTAGCCACAAAATGCTTGTAAATATACTTCATGCCAGTTTGTTGTATAATTAATCGCTAACATGATATAAGCAGAAGAATGGAAGAAGCAGTCTGCACAATTTGATGTTACTCAACATATAATATGTTGGCGACTAAATAAGATTTATATGAGGGGTGTATACCCATGTTTGGATGTTTGGGCATATATAGATAGTTAAATTTCAAGTCTCTCCATCACAACTGCTTAGAGAAGATATTTGTTTTTCTTCCTCGCTATTTGAACCCACCAGTTTTCATAAGAAACATCAAATTCTAATGATACTGCAAGGTTTTGGGTTCAACTTCCCATAGGAGCGAATATAAAAAGGCCAGGATTAAAAAACACCCCTCATTATAAATCGGTTTTAGCGAGATACACATGTCTGCAGCACGTACAGGGCAGCTGGCCTTTGGGGTGTTTTTTGGCCTGCGCATGAGAAGCTTCTTCTTAACGCAACATCTTTGGGCTGGTCTTGCCTCCGCAGGTTGAGTTTTTTCAAATATTGCAGATTTTAGCTTATGAACAAAATATTGACTTATTTAGTGTGGAAATTCCCCTGACTGATAGCAGCAATTCTCTTGACTAACCCCAATAAAACTTTACAACTTTGAGCAGCAGAAGAGCAACTTCACCCTGACAGCCCTGAAATCCCCAACCCATGTAGCATATGATTTACAAACAATGAACTGGTTAAATGAAACTATCATGCAATTAAAGCTGAATGTGAACAAAATATTGGAGAGCTTACTTGTTGACGAAAGGTAGCATAACCATTCAAGATTACCATGGCTGAGTATTCTCTTCAGGTCTTCGTCTAAATTAAGTAGCTGGGGGTAACAGGTGCAAATTATCATAGAGTGAAATCCAGTTAGCATTAATGCCTGATCAAACAAACGCAAGCAATGATTGACTTGTAACTTACAGGATCACCAATTCCAGGGATGGGTGGGATGGAGATGAGCAAGTGAGTTGCTTGTCGCAAACTGTGAATATTTTCCAGGCTGGAAGCGGCATGTCTATCAGTAATAACCACTTAAAAGTCAACCAAGCACAGAGATATTTATGTACAGAAACATACAACCATCAGGCCCAAGAGGATGTGAAAAACACATGCTAAGTAACAAGGGATGCTCAGACCTCAGAATGGAGTCAGATACACAGTTTGATATCATGGTAAAAGTAAAATAAACTCCACCAACTAGCCTATCTGATAGGCTTAAAGTATGGCTAGGGAATCTATGCTGTAAATAGTTACCTAGTGCAAGCAATGTGTCACAAGCCAAACTGACTGATTAGTAACCCAAAAAAAAATTGTTACCACCTGCTTCTGCATGATTTCACCAGAAACGGCTATGTGGCCCATTTCTACGTTATTTGCAAGTACAATATGCCGGTGGGATTTCTAACATAAATGGAATAATCAGTGGGATACAGGATGGGCTTCCCACCTGCTTTACTATTGTAGTTCCTACAGGTGAATTGAGCAACTTATTGACGATTTAGGTTGTTTCTGCTTTCCTTATATTTGATTCATTATTTAGAAATGTTTCTGGCTGGTGTTTTAAGCACAAACGGAGCAGGCTAGAAACGAGTTCAAGAATGAAAAGGGGACAGGATAAGCGGCACGAATTCACACCTGCTCTCTGTAGCATCGAAAACGGAAGCATTCATGCCTAGCATCTCGAGCTCCTTCTTCTTGGTGACACTGGTGCACGTCCCGGAGACCTGCCTGCAGATTCACCCACTCCCAAATCAGGATTCAGGCTGAGACGGGGGGACTGGAAATTAGGAAGGAGCGGGCTCGATTTGCGCCGGCTTCGGCCCGGCGCCGCCCAGCTAGCGAGAAGCAGGGAGGGCAACAGGGAGGGGCAACCAACCAGCCCTGCGCGAGGAGACGCTCCGAGACGTAGCGGCCGACGAAGCCCGCGCCGAACACGAACATGTGCCGAGGCTGAGGTGCCGAGGCCACCGCCACCGCCGCCGCCGCCGTCTTGGGAGCGGTTCCTGGAATCACCGTGATTCGCGTTTCTTGCCTGCGGAGAAGAGTGACTGTGGTGGAAATTAACAGGATCGCAAATTCGGTCTTCACAAAATAAGAACCGAATGGTTGCACAGAAAATCATTAACCGATTGTTTGGTAGTATGAGTTCGGTCCGAGGTCTGAACCGAGATTGACCAGGTTGGCAGACTGGGCAATCGGTTTAAACCGACACCTTGGTTCGGTTTGTTGGGCGTAAGCAAATTTCGGTTTGAGGAGTGACTACAACCGATCGG
>JADLZL010008178.1:0-33584 GCA_015844335.1 Chrysopogon serrulatus | reverse complement strand
CGGAGTTTGAGGCAAGGAGAGAAGGGGGGAGGGCAAGGACCAAACAGAGGGACGGCCACCGCCGCGGGCTCGGGAGTGCTCAAGGCCGCCCCGCCGTGCCGGAGAGAGGGCCCAGCATCCGCGTCCGCCGCCCACGCACGGGGGAGGGGGACCAGCGCCCGCGCCCACGGCCGCATCCGCATCCACGCCGGAGGGGGACTGACCAGCGCCAGCGCCGCGCGCCGGAGGACCATACGCCCCCGTCCGCCGCTCGGGGGCGAGCAGCCGACGGCCCGGCTCCGTCAGAGGGAGACGGCGCGCCCGCGGCCGGGAGGGCGACCAGGAGGACCCGCGGCCGCGTTTGCCGCACCGAGGGTGAGCAAATGACGGCGGCTACCGTGGTTCCGACGGAGGGAGACGGAGGGGGAGGGAGGCCGCCCGCGCCGCATCCCCTGTGCCGGAGGCCGAGTAGGCAACGGCCGAAACGGATGGAGAGGGAGAGAGGAGGGTGCGGGCGGATTGGGAGAGAGATGGAGGAAACGATGAGAAACAGAGGGACGATTCCAGAGGAATGAAGTTGCGTTCCTTTCCCTGTGCCGGTGGATTCCTCTACTTTCCCCTGGCTTCTCCCGGCTGCCAAAGGGGCCCTAAGAGAGGAGGGCCGGGTATAATCCCAAGTAACAGAGAACATAACATAACCGAGAGGGGAGAGGAAATAGAGATCGAACTCCCCAGCTGTGTGCTCTACACTGAGAGCAGAGCACCATTGTGAGGAGCCCTGAGAGCTCCTCCCCACCGTCAAGTCATCTTCTCTTCGGTGAGGGGGAAGGCGGCATTCTGGTGACCTCGCCGTCTTAGGATATCACTAGCGACATGCTCAAGTTAGACCTTGCCAAAACCTTTTACCATATAAAATGGAATTTCATCGACGCTGCTCTCAGATGTCAGGGGTACCACCTTCATCTTATTGGACTCACACACTCCTACAGTGCAACGCCTTACTATTCGGTTCTCGTAAATGGTGACCTAGCTCAACCTTTCCATCCTCAATGAGGAATTAGATAAGGCTGCCCTCTCTTTCCTTATCTATTTATGATTGCTATAAATGATCGTTTTGTCTGACGACTTGAGGGAAGCCATGGATCATAACCATGTCCAAGGAGTAAATTTGGGGCCCGGATGCCCTCCCATTCACTCTCTGCTCTTCGCTAATGATCTCATCATTGTGATCATGCCTCAGTTGCCAAAGCCACGAATATTAATGCCATAATCCAAATTTTCTACATATGGAGCTTCAGGTCAGTCCCCAAACCTTAACAAGTCATCTAATCTATTCAGTGAGGAACTAAGAATGTAGACAATACAACTAGAGCTGCTACCAAAGGGATCTTTCATGTGCCTAACCTTGTTCCTAACACCATGCCTTGGCCACCCTCTTATTTTCAACCGCAAAGATGGGATCAAGCTTATTATTTCATTCTCAATAAATTCAAGGCAAAGCTCACCACACTTAAGGCTACAAACTTAACCATGTTGGAAGGCTTATACTTACATAAACTCCATGATGTCATCCTCCATTCCCATCTATTACATTTCAATAGTCCTCTTCTCCAAAAAATTTTTATAAAAAACCAATTCCATCATTCAATGATTTTGTTGGGGCGGGAATCTAGGATGACAACCCAACTTCGCCCATTGCTTTTTGCTCATGGCAAGATATCTGGCCACTACTTATGAATATGCCCGGTCAATGTAAGATTGACCATAAATTTTGTGTCCTTTTTAGGTCATAAGCACCATATGCTTAGAAGCAAACTTGAAAAAAATCTTCACACAAAAAAAGAGTAAACTAGGTGAAAAAAGCAACAAATGAATTGAAATGAGACAAACTAAACGAGACCACACATAACACAAGTAAGCATAAACGTGTCACGGTGAGAAGTCCACATTCCTTCATCAAGTAGGATACACTCAAATGCATCCATCTTGCCCTCATGTTGCCAACAATAATGGTTGAAGCTTATAACCACTTTATGGAGTTTTTTGGCCCTTGCAAGCACGGCTTTCATGAACCAGAATTCACAATCAGTTCCTGTCAAACCTGTTATCTCTACTTCCAGTAGGTGAGCCATGGAAAACTTACTGTGTTTCCAATGGTATTGGTGATTGCATAAGAGATCTGATTCCGTAGATGTTTCATCGCCCTGCGTGTACAAATATACATAATTTTATAGCAGATTGGGGAAATAAATCATATTCTAAAAGGGTTTGGTAAACAAATACTCCATCTATTATTATAATCATAGTTAATTTTGGTCTTGTCCTAAGTCAAACTTCTTAACTTTGGTCAAGTTTTTAGAATATAACATTAGTTTCATGAGATTCTTCATTAACTATATTTTGATGGAATGTGGAACTTGTAGAGGTTAATATATTTTCCTAATAATTTGGGTTAAAGTTAGATAAGTTTAACCTACAACAAAATTAAAATTAAATACAATGTAAGAATGGAGAGAGTATGATTGATGTGGTCAAGATTAAGTATGTGCTTACCAGGCTGTTGAAGAAGGGTAAATGTAGGCTGAGGCGTTTAAGATTGTCGAATCGTGTGAGGAGGTTTGCCATGCTAGCTCCATAACCATGGCGTCCAAGCGAAAGAGAAATATTCACGGTCAAAGATATGATACGAGGGAGGTGTGGTACCCTTCTTTTATGATATCCACGTGACGCAACTTGCATGGCTTATCAGAGTAGGAAAAACAAGCAATGAGGTAATGCATATATAAATTTATTTATCGTCATGAAAAATGGATAACAAATCAACTAAGTGGAATAAATGCAAGTTAAGGAATGTACTGCTGTGGATGTATACATGAAGCAAAAAAAAATCTACTCAGAAATGATATTAAGTTTAATGTTAATTTTGTCAAACGGAAGTTTCGGATACCAGTATTATTCCCAACCATATTCCTCATACAGAGTATAAAACTCATGTTTGTTTGTTAACTTTGATGAACTTAATTGTCCATCCAAAATACAGGCGTGCGTGTCAGGAGTCAGGGTTTTCTAACTTTAAATATATTTCAGGGCAAATTTAACGCAGTTGACCGCATAATAATGTAGATGTATGCATGTGCTTTCGAAAGTTATCAAAACTAGAGAAATCTGATTGAAGAAAAAACTAAAATAACCTGTATTTGGAGCAAGAACATACCTCTGGACCTGTAAGAGTCACGTCGAGGCATGTGAGGGAGCTACAATGGTTGAGGAGTTGTACGTTAGTGTCGATCTCGGCCTCGGCGTCGCCGTAATAGATTAGATGACGACGGGGACGATGTGACCTCATACAGATCTTGAGGCTCCGCAGACACGGTAAGTCACCATCAACCTCCAGCCATCTAGGCGGGGATCCTCGTGGAAAGGATACTTCAAGTTCTTCCAGCCTCGGAGCTGAGACAGCAAGCCGCTGGTGCCAGGGCTGGTACAAGTGGAAAACTTTCAGGCTAGGTGTCTTAAGTTTCAGCGACAGGAATTTGACGTCCTGTATTCGTAGCTCCGAGAGCATGTCGGCTTCCAGCAGCAGCATCTCTCCATTGAAAGCATCAAGGCAGAGCTTCGTCATGCGCAGCTTTCGCAAACGCGGGCAGCTCGCCGACGACACGAGGCGGACTAGAAGGTGAACACTGCTGGCTTCTATCTTGATCCATTCGAGCGAAAGATCCGTGAGTGATGTGAACTCTATGGCGGCGGTGGTGAGGAGGAGCTGGAGTCTTGCGCCGCCTAATACCAAGTGCATGGATTCCAATCCTACCGGCCGGCTAGCAGCATCGAGCACATCAAGAAACACACATGGCTTGTAGTATCCGCCGTCGTCGCCCCAGCCGTAGCGGCAGTCACCATGTCCACTCCCGCTCCAAAAGTATGGCAGACGCATGTCCACGCTCAAGGACTTGACCCCATGCTGATAAGCGTACCAGATCCACCCTTGTATGGCATCCACGGACGCTGGCATCAGTTGTTCCAGGTAGCACGCATCGAGAGGATCCGTGAAGCCTACCAAATTGTTGCAGAAAGGATCCACGGACGATGCCGGGATGCTATCAGGGTCGTCAGTGTTGGGTGAATAGTACGTGGTATACGAGATCGCCAGCCTCTCAATGGCGGCGCAGCCGGATTGCTGGGAACGCTGGGCGAGGATGTTGTTGACTGAGGAGACGTAGCGCTGCAAGGCAGCCCATTCTTCGGCGGCGCTGGCTTCCCACACCGACCGAGAGGCGAAGCTGAGCGCGGGCACGCGCTTCCAGAGGCCGAGCCATCGCCGCGAGAGCGCGCCCGTGCGCACCACGTCCCTCACGTCGCCTACCAGCTCCAGGACGTGGAGGAGCACGTCGTCGTTGAGGCTGCTGATCCGATCGACGTCGTCGTCACCGGCAGACGAGGCGGTTAGTAGCCTTGCCCGTTTCCGGTTTCGCATCTCCTCTGCCGTCGTCGAATCGTCCATGAGCACAGCAGGGCTCGGTAGCGAGTGGTGTGGCTAGGATTAGGACTCTCGTTTGCGTGGATGCGGCGAACTAGGGCTAGGGCTCTCGTTTCCGTGGATGCGTGGAACTAGATGCTGCTGCATACGTATCTATCGGCGAGCGCCTGGAGGATATATATCGATTACATATAATAAGCACGCGGCGGCAGCTGTGTTCGTGTCTGAATCGAACTCGATGGCGGCCGGTAATAACGTTATATATATACTTCAGGGACAGGCTGGCTGACCGACTCCGTCTTTTTTTTTTTTTTTTTTCTCGAACATGACTTCACGTGTCATTTTCATTAAGAAGAAGGGGGGCCAAAAGCACGGCAAAATACAACACAACGCAACAACGAAAACCACAGAGGCAGTGGTTGAAACAAACACAACGAACACAAAAGAAAGAGAGGAGCAACCTTCAACCACACTTAGCAACTTCGCCACGACTTCAGCACGGGAGGTGTGAGACATGAAGGAATCGGTCGCCATAGCCCACGCATCTTCCACGAGGCGTCACACTCTCGGCGGCGCCCGCCCGAGGTGGAGCCAATCGGGACGTCGGTGACCGAGGGCGGCCAACCCACGACGACGGCGACAATGGTGGTAACACCGTCAACCATGCTGGAGGGACGAAAGCGACGACAAAACTGAAGCACGCACGGGGCTGGCAAGGGATAAACGGCAGCGGTGGGCAGACGCGACGTCGGAGGGGTAGCGCGGGGGTGCATCAGCGGAGCCTTCAGGAAGGGAATGACGCCCTGGACGCCAACTTCGTTGAGAGCGCACCCCTAGGGAACTTTCGTTCCAAATGCTCCTCCAGCAGCAGAGGTCGACACGCCGCGGTAGCGACGACGCCTTCAGAAAGGGGATGACGCCGGCGCCCACCATCGCTCTATCCCAGCGCCGAAGGCCGGGAGGGGTTTTCACCGCGCAACCGTGGACCACTGCTGGACGAGTGACGCCGCAGGACCCGGGTCGCCGTGTTGATCGCCGCCGCCTCGCGCTATGCCGTAACCATGATGGGGAGGGCCCCGACCGCCCGCCTACCCGAAGATCACCGGAGCTGCTGTGGGTGGAGGAGGGGACAAGCCGCCCCGCAGGGGCCGTGCGCCGACCAGCCGCGCCCACCCGGCGCTCAGCCCCCGGCCCGCGCCCACAGACCGGCAGATCTGGCCAGCAGGGGGCCTCGCCGCCAGACCGCCGGGGAGCCGCGACTCAACCGCGGCGGCGCCCAGCCAAGGCCCAAGGCCACAGACTGCACCGGCGGAGGAGCCGCCGCCGGGCAGCGGGCGCCACATGCCGGCGCAGAACGACCGGGAGGTCGCGGCCACCGGGCGCACCCCGCACGCTAGCGCATCGCCGCACGCAGCGAGGGGGCGTCGGCCCGGGGCCGCCATCGCCAAGGCCGCCAACGGCGCAGAGGAGCCCGGGGCGCGCGCTGGTCAGGCCACCGCCGCCGCCGGTGGCCGAACCCCAGGCCCGCGGCCATGGCCGCCAGCCAGCCGCGGCTAGCCCCCGCCGCCAGATCCGTACGGCTGGGCGCTGATCCGACGAGGGGCCGCCGCCACCCCCGCCACCGCCACGAGGCGCTGCCACCGAGCCACCGGCCGACGGGGTTGTCGCGGAGGGCCGCCGTGGGCGCATCCGCCGGGAGGCCCGGATCCGCCATGGCCGAAGCCGGCCCGCCACCGGCCGGCCGCCGCCGGCGCCGCTTGAGGGGAAGAGGGAAGGGAAGGGGGGTGAGGGAGGGAGGGGAATCGCGAGGGAGCCCGGGGGGTGCCTTGTTGAGCCCCCCCTTTCAGCCGCCGGCGGCGAGGAGAGGGCGGCGGCCCGGTTGGCGCCGAGGAGGCGGGGTGCCGGGCGGTGTGGGGGCCTCGGGTCGCCCCGGGAGGGAGACGACGCGCAGGCAGCGCTCTTTTCGTTTCCGCTGACCGACTCCATCGATCTAGTGATGAAAACGGACGGCGAGAAAACCTCTTTCCAGTTTCCATTTCTATACTTTCTTTTGGCGAATACAGGATTAGATTTGAAAATACCGGGAACGGAAACTGGATCATTATGCGGACATACGAAAAATGAAGAAATGCGGGCCGAAATTCAATGGAACGGGACAAAAACTGGGAACTAATGTAAGAACACAGCACGCTATTCGGCTGCTTACTCTGCATTTTTAGGAGTTTACACTCTGATTGATCGATATATAGTATGGCAACTCCAGAACTGCTCATGGCCGACGGCTCCTAATAATTCAATTTTAGCGAGCATTCAATTGGATTCAAATCTAGTGAATTATTGGTTACTTCGCAACTTTCTTTTTTAAAAAAAAAAGAATCCATAATTTTCCTTTTGCGAAAAATTACGAACTTATACACAATTTTTATGTATAGCTTATCAGCATAACTTTGGCAATATAATATTTTGTGCATAAGTTTCTTTTGTGTTTCAAGTTTTGGTATAAGTTAAAAGTTAATCTATTTCTTTGTGTTTAATAACTTTTGTATTTCCATGTTTTGACATAAGTTAATTCGTTTATAAGTTGTATTTCATAATGTTTATATTTATAAGTTTTGGCATAAGTTATATGTTGTAAGTTATGCGTATATAACTTGGTGACTTTGCAAAAAAAGGAAAGTTATGAAAATATTTTTTTGCCAAAAATAAAAAGTAAGGGTGTTGTCTGCCCATTCGCTAGATTTGAATCCAGTGAACATTTGCTATTTAGCCTGCCTGATCTAAAATAGGCTATGAGAGTGGCTAACGGTTGATTGGGTGTAGTTGAGGTCGACTTCTCTGGGGTTTTGAGGTTGGTAATCCTATTTCTCATTGTTCTTTTGAGAATTGATTATTGGACAAAGAAGGTGTTTTATCGCCTTTTGAGTACCAAGTTTTTTAAGGGCTCTTGCGTTTTCACTCCTAATTTATCCATGTAATTTCAAAACGAAGCACCAATTTGCCTCTACTCCGTTATCCTCCTCTAATGGTGTTAAATCTTCTGCAAAATGACAAAAATACCCAAGTGATTCTACCCTTGTTTATTATGTCTATTTGTGATTTTACACCTGATTTGGTATTAGGCATTTATATTGTATACTAACAAAAAATGATTAAATTTGGTCAAATAAATTTGGCACAACATGCAATTACTTTAATTCTGTAATGTTGACAAAATATTCAAAACTTTGGTAGCATCTTTGCAATGAAATATTATGGGAGCCCTAACAGATTTTCTGATTTTGGGCGATTTTCGAAAACCTCGGTGCAAAAAAATGTTAAACCTATTTGAATTATAAGTTCCAGAGATTAGCCGAAATTAACTGAAATTTTGACCGGAAAATCCGAGGATCTTTATAATCTCCAACAGAAGATGCACTGTCGTATAGCAGTTGTATTGATACCGTGTTGCTTTGGCCGGGGACCCACAATTCAAGCACTGGAACGGGAGTACAGAGGTTGCAGGTGGCCAGCCGGCGGACCGAGAGCAGCGTCGCCGCCGCGAGCGTGCATGAACGCCTCAGGCGGCTCCCTTCCCACCAGCGCTACGGGCACTCGCTCCCCTCGCACTTTGCCCGTCGAACTACAGAGGAGGCCGGCTCCCTAGGCAATCGAGCAGCACGAGATCCAGAGCAATGGAAGTGGCGGCGGAGGGGTGAGCAACGGAAGATCTCCAGGGATGCCGTGCCGCGCGCCGGGACGCCGCGCCGCGCGCACGCGTGGCTCGACTCCTTCCGGCGCCACCCTATGCAGGAGCCCTTCCGTGCCTCCCTGCCTCACCAGGACCGGTGGCTCGGCACTGCCGAACAGGCGCCGCAGGAGAGCCGCGGCCGGGCACGGCCGCCGTGCACTGTACGACAAGCCGCGGTGCTACCCCGCGCGTGCGCCCCCGGACCAGCCGATGGATGCACCGAGCACTCCGACCCAGGAGCACCCTGACTAGACGCGCTCGACCTGATGCGGTGCGGGATGAGGAAGAGGTAGCAGTAAGGATAAGGGGGCTCTGTGGTCATTTTGCCTTTGCTTTTTCGGTTTTGAATTTTTTTATTTCTTTTATTCCCTATCCCTCTAATGGACATCCAAAACAGGGCAAACAGATCATTCATTTTAAAATAGCAGGGGCAAAATCACAAAGTTAAAAAAGTAGGGGCAAAGTCACAATTGGAGTAGTGGATAAGGACAAGAACACAATTTCCCCTTTTTTAAAATTTCTGCCTGTGACAAGTTTATTTCTTGGTAAGGATATGATGATGATGGTGGGTGGGTTTTTCCCTTAGCATTTGTTATATTATTCAGGTCTCCCATACAAAGCATAGGCAAGTTTGGATATTTTCCAACAAAAGATTGCACTTACAGCCATATTTTGGTAGTGGCTTGATGGTCCCCGTAATAAAGACATAGTAGACCAAATTGCTTTGGTTGAGCTTATGAACACACAAAGTCAGCATAAGATTTGCACATAAATCAACTATATTCACTTCTATTTCAACGTTACAAAGCAAATAGAGGCCTCTAAAGAGGCCTGTGCTGGGACTACAAAGGCATTGTCAGTGTTGAAACGATTGATTAAATTAAAGAAGTTCTAGTCATTTTAGCATTTCTGGTTTCAGATATGAATATTAACTAGGCTTTTATCGAAGCAATTAGGCGGGCTAGGTGAGCCATTTTGGAGCTGGTGGGGCCCCTGCCTGAGCCCCGGCAATTCCAAGCTACTAGTAGGCTCATGGCGCATGGGTTGTCTTGAAGGCTAGCACTAGAACCTTGACGTCGTTGTCTTGAGGAAGTTGACGAAGGCCCTAGAACACCTTTGGCTAGCACAACAGTAGAGAGTAGCATAGCCTAGAGGTGCAAAGGGGTAACCTTTAGGTGTACCTCCAAACCTCATTAGTTCAAATATTTATACTACTTTTTAAAAATTTTAGAGAAGTAATATAAATACTTGAACTAAAGAGGTTTAGAGGTGCACCTAACACTCACCAATTTGCATCTCTAGCATAGCCCCAATGCTTGGGAGGATGATGCCTAGCTAGGAGCACGATGTAGAAGCAGTAAACCATACAGTCGATGTGCCTGACCACCACCAGGCTGACCACCACCTTCGGGTAGCAACATCCCAAGATGGTGGCAGTGGCATCGACGATGGGCGGTGAATGCAAGAGCCCCCATGGGTGCATTGGCCCGAGGAGCACCTTCCGACAACGGCTTGAGGGCTGTGCGCTGCAAGGAGACGACCCACGATGACAGCCGCGTGATCTTTCAGAGGTGGTGCCAGCTGCAACTTTCTTGGAAGCGACTCCCCTTGTGCAGAACTGGGACCCATAGAAGCGGCAGGCGGTACGATGAGGATCTTCACCCCTCGGTAACATAGGAGACCACAGGGACTATGGGGGAGGTTGGCGTGCTTCTCCTTCGCCTGGCAGTTGCCGGCTCTCACTCACCTGCCGGGTAGGCGGGCCAATATAGGAAGATGGCGGGAGAGTGGTGGCGCCTCGGCTCGATTCTTCATCAGCTCTTCCCTATTGCCTCTCCCATGTGGAATCTGAAGCATGGTGGTGGAGTGGGTGGTGATCGAAGGCGGCGAGGGTGAGGGCTCGAGGAGCTCAGTTGCTACTGTTCTGCGCAGAGAAAGGGGAAGGCAGATGTAGAGTAAGGAACCACCACTAAGAGCTAATACCACTCCGGGGGCACTAAATCTATCGACTGGGTAGGGGAAAAGGTTGATTTTACGGCTGATGGTGAGGAAATCAGCGATGGCATTGCTCGTGGTTTCGCCCTCTCATGTCCACCAATCAGTCTTTTCGTTGTTGCGCCAAAGTTGCCGCAAGAATCCCCACGGGTGCATTGGCTTGTGCAGCGCTTTCCTACAACGGCTTGAGGGGCTGGGCTGCATGGAGACGACTCACAGTGATGGCCGCATGAACTTTCAGAAACAACGTCAGTTGCAACTCTCTTGGAAGCAGCTCCCCTTTACAAAATTGGGACCTGCAAAAGCAGCAGGAGGTCCGGTGAGGATCTCTGCCCTAGGAAACCAAGGGCCGGGGTGGGTGGGTGAGGCAGCGCGCTTCTTCTCGGTATGGCAGCTCGTTGGCTCTCGCTAGCCTGCCAGACGGGTGGGCGTTTACAAGAAGCAGGGAGAGCGATGATGCCTCGGCTCGATTCTTCGGGTCTTCCCTATTGCCTCTCGTTATTGAAATCTGAAGTGCGGTGGTGGAGTGGGAGGGGAGCGGAGGCCGCGAGGGCAACTACTTTTGTGCTCTGAATGCACATGCTGCATCACTTATAGCCAACTTTAGCAAACATACGTATAATAAGCTGTCTGTTTGGTTAGTTGCTTCTGTGGCTATTTGAGTATTTAATAAGCTAGTTGTTAGGTAGTGGAGAAGAAAAAGTTGGTTCCACCACTTGCTTTAGCTGGATGCGGCCTCTTTTTCTCTTGCACCATGTATTCGTCCGGCGAAGAGTGAAGCGCCCGCCTAGCTCTCTCTCCGGTACTATACTCGCCAGGTCAGATTTTTTATGACGTGGAACTCATCCAGCCGGCTGACTAGGTATTAGTATACTTGCTCTAATACCATTCCGCAGGCACTGGATCTATCGACTGGGTAGGGAAAAAGGTTGATTTTATGGTCGACAGCAAGGAAATCGCTGGCGGTGCTGCTCGATGGTTTTGCCCTCGATCTCGCGTCCACCTGTTGGCTTTTTCACTATTATTACGCCAGAGTTGGCGTTGTTAACCACCTCTAGTAATTCATTTTAGGGGCAGTCCCATTGAGGGCCACTCTACAACTATTTCTAGCTATGTACGTCAAGAATTATAAGCGTTTCTAAAAAAAATGAGGCACCTCTAAAAAGACATTTTAGTTGAGTGGGTTGATAGACCAGTATTTCAAAACGTGAGAAAATGGCTAATATCTAATTCAAAAAATTTAGATGTCAAATAAAAATTCGTAACGACATAGCTCAACAAATGTCTTTGTTTCTCTTGCTGGCACAAAGGATCAAAGGGCGTTACGCACGAGCTGAGGTAATAATGCAGTTATCAGTAGGTTGACCCACCAAGTCTTACTACTAGTACTATCCAACGATGTGGAAATAGGAGTTATTAACGTGAAAGCCACACGGCAGTGTTAGTTTTGCTAGCGCTTGACTGGAGAATTGACATCCGTGGTCCTCAACCTCAAATGTGTACATCAGTACCTTATGTTGAATGCTTAAGAAACGAAGGGGGCTTTCTTGTTAAAAATTCCCTAGAATATAGACGGACTAGTAGAAGAGAACACCCACAATAGACTACTACCTCAAACAGAAACACAGTGGAGTCGTTTCCGAATCAGTTTTGCCGTCGGAGATGAGCCGCCTCTATGTAACTCTCCTGGTGATCATCTTTGGATTACTGCAGATGCCAGGGCCAGGAGCATCTCTGGGTCTCTACTCTAATTCAAGCACTTCAATGCACCCAAACTGCACGGAGAGATGTGGCAACGTGAGCATCCAATTTCCTTTCGGCATCGGATCCGGCTGCTTCCGGCAGCCCGATTTCAGCCTCACCTGCAACAACGACGGCAGCGGCAGCAGCAACCAGCCGCCCAAGATGTTTCTGCATGACGGCATCACCGAGGTCTTGGCTGATTCCGGTGACACCTTGGGTCTGTCATCTTTTATTGATGTTGCCATTTCCCACACCATCTTTATGGCACCTGGTATTTCTAGTTACAACTTCTCGTGGAATTTCAGTTCTTTCACTATGTTTGGTTGCTCATTCAACGTCACGGGGTGTGACTTCGATATATATCTTCAAGAACATGACACAAATGTTTCTATATGGCGGTGTACAAATAGCTGTCCGCAAAACATCACAGAGACGGTGGCGAAACAGAATTGCAATGGAACTGGCTGCTGCAGTGTTTTCATTGGGCTTGGTGTTCGTGATTTCCAGCTCAAATTTGTGCGCCACAATGGCACTAGAGGTGATCATGATGCTCTCTCTAATGGAAGCTCCCTGTGGGATATGATTAATATTACCACCAACTGGGCCGAAATCTACTGGGATATAGTTGATCAACCGGCATGCGCTAGAGCGATGGAAAAAGATATAAACTATGCATGTGTCAGCAACCATAGCCAATGCTTTGACGATGAATGGTCTGATTTTGGTTACAGATGCCATTGTAACAGTGGTTATGTAGGCAATCCCTATGTACATGATGGCTGCAACCGTGACGAAGGTGATTATTCTACCCAACTAATTAATTGTAAGACCAAGCTTCGTTTAGTATGTGTCTGTCACAAACTACTTCACCTTCAATCCATGTTTTTTTACCCCCAATCCAAAAGAATTTCATTGTGGGGCAACCCCACCAATTTATGGATCGGAATTTCTCAAGCACCCATTTATTACATACTACACCAAAATAGTGAGGCCTCCAGATCCATAGGATTGGCCACCCAAAAATTAGTGGAACTAGGGTGTTTAATTTGGAGGATCCATAGAGCTAGAAAAAGTAGCAAGAGTGGAGCAATTCAAAACAGGCCTAGGATAGTGAAAATTTATACAAAGAGCAGATGTGTGAGTGTGTGTTACATATACATCAAGTGAAGTATTTAGCCATTTTTTTCTATAATTACATTTATAGCATTTCTCATTATTTTCACCAGGTCTAAGTCCGCTAGCAAGTTTCTACTACCACCCAGTAATTGGATTTCATATAGTTATTCCAACATCTGTTGTCATCGAATAGATTAATTATCAAAGTATGTCGTTATCTTGTTGCAACTGAAAATTTCCTCTGGGCTCTGTCTGATTGTTTGATAGTCATGTTACATCAAGATAATAACGAGAAAAATAATTACTGCAGAAGCTCATTAATTGTTTAAATGCAGGATATAGTCCAAATCAACTAAAGGAAAATTGCTCCAGGTGGTGTGGGAATATCAGTGTTCCTTATCCCTTTGGCTTGGAGGAAGGCTGCTCTGCAAGGAAGCTATTTAAACTCAACTGCACAAATGTGACATCGTCCATGCTCCAATTCGATGACGACCTTGCTGTGGCATCTATAAATATTACAGAGAGTCTCGTGGGCATCAGGTTTACCTCATATTTCGAAGATGAACGACTTGGGATGTATGTATCAGGCGAACCTGATCTCTTTGTGGGTTTTGGGGAATCAGTGGTCTCAGTGCATTGGGCAGCTGCCAATCTTACATGCCAGGAGGCACTGAAAAACAAATCACAATATGCATGTGTCAGTTCGAACAGTGAATGTTTAGCAGTTATTTCAAGGAATGGTTATGTTGGATATCGATGCAGATGCTTAGATGGTTTCCAAGGAAATGCATATACCGTCAGTAATGGTTGTGAAGGTACAACTGTGTTTCTCACTCCATCCATTTTTTCCTTTTTTTATAGTTTAGTGTATCTTCTGGATCTGTTCCTTTTCACATGCATATCCACTACTTAGAAAATACAAAGTAGTAGCAATTGTTTTTTTTAACCTCCGACCTTTGATTTATTAAGTAAGCATAGCATACTTTTCATATAAGTCCATGTTTTTGTATGAATGATGGGCTCGTCCATTATCATCTCACTTCTCTTTTTTTTGTTTTGTTCCTTTATGTAAGGAAATGGTTGATCCACCACCACCTCATCCTTTTCATGAGCTAATCATTAATGTAAGCATGATGCATATGGAGTGATTCCAACAAATTTCATGAGATGCATGATACATCATCATCTCGACTTGGATGGTGTCGTTACGTACTTAAGCTAATAAACACCCCCCTAAAATTTTCAAATATTTTGTGCTTTCTTGTTTTTTTGCACCTTTGAGAAACATAATAAGTACATCAGGATCACATAAACACACGAAAGTAAATAGGATAGAGTTGAATTTCCACCTTGCCTTCCTTTTTCTTATATGAATCTTGCCTAGTTTTAAATGGAAGCATATGATGTTTCTTAGCAGAGTTTTGATAATTTTTCTTTATTTCAATAAACATCATGTAAAAAACATGTATAGACAGATATATTAATGGGTCCTTGTGACATGTGTAACTAAAGAAAATCACGTGACAGGGCCAGGACTCAACAAAAGGGCAATAAGTACAACCCAGGTCGCTAGTGATTGTTGCTAATATCACACATGACTATAAATACTAGTCGTAACACCCTATGTCCCTATGTATAAAATCTATTTACAACCTAGGTCCTAATTAGGCGGAACGGGCATAACACCTCTTAGACTTTTGTCCTTACTTCATGAGGTTAATGTGAAGGTGCTATGTTTGGAATGACAAGAGTTATATGGTGGCTAGAACCTATTTAGACAACCAAGTTAAGACTAATCCAAATAATACCACTTATTGACCACAATGAGCTGAAACCGAAAAAATAATGGGGCATTGTATTATATTCTCCACTTCTTTAGAGCCAACAATCTCAATAGCTTATCACGTCCAAGACAACCATGTATCCAAAATATCCTCTCAATGCCAAGGTGACACCATGTCCCGTCCATAGGCCGACACACATGCCCCCGTGTAAAAAGGGTGCTAGCTTTAGATGCCACATGTTTAATACCCTCCATCAAAAACTTGCTTACAACCTAGTTCCCGCGCGGAATGAGCTCACATATACATAGCACATATCTTACACGTTCATCCTTCCTTCATGTAAAAAGATTAACATGGAGATGCTAAGTTTAGAATGACAACAATATAAGCTGCTCCAAACCTATTTAGATAACCTGGCTCGCCGCTCTCCTCCATTTCTTGCTCTCCACCACTACCACAAACCCATGCTCGAGCTCAGCTCACCACCATAGGCTCCTCTATCATGGACCCATATGCCCACGACCAACTTGCCACCACTGACTTCTCCACCACCACCACTAGCTCGTGCCTATCCATCCCCATCAATACCTTCATTCTCCCCCCTGTCCATGTCCATCCTGGATTTTGTGCATCAAAATCTCCTTCCCTCCCTTTCTCATTATATGCTTATGTACCATATATGAATGTTGGGTCGTTGAAATGTTTAGACAATGGTAGTTGAATGCTCTAGACAAATGCTCATTGATGGATGCGTACTTGGTTATATATTGAAGTGGTGAAATATATGTGATTTATGTTGCTAGAGTTTAGTGTTAGGTTAAGGTTTAGGGTTTATAGTAATTCCAAAATAGTTGGGAAACTGATTGGCAAACTTCATTAGAAAATTAGATATTAGGTTTTTGTGCCAAGTTGCTTCCTCTTTAGTCGATAGTTATAAATCAATGGCATCTGCTTGCCAGTGGAACATGTTTTAGTTTGGAGGATTCGTTAGAAAAACTAGATATTCTGTGTCTTTTAATCAATTTTAGTTATTTCATTTGATCACTGATTGCACCTATTCGGCATATACCTCCCAGATTGTGCTATTGTTTACTGGCATCAGTTATGGTAACCTAATTATATGCAAACTTAGTACTGTTATAGTATTTTTTTTCCCTAGGAAAGTATTATAAGTTTATACTGATCACAAGGAATAAAAGAGAGGATATGCTTAGCTAAACAGAAATAGCATCCGCTATCTACTAAATTGTCAGGGTGTTGTTGGTTGGTTGTTCAAGATTTCTCACGCGTAGGGGCTGATCACATGAGATTAAGGTTGAGAGGCATTAGTCAACATCTGTATGCATTGGTGGGTGCTAGGAAAGCTGAGGCCCAGGTATTGCAAACTATGTTTTGTTGGTAAACTGAGACCGTAACCTAATCTAATGCGTAGCTACTGGTAGCTAAAGCGCTATTATGCTTGGATAAAACTTGCCTAAATAAATTGTTCCCCCTTTGCGATGGTCCCTGACTTTCACATCCTTGGCAAAATACCTTGTCCCATTAATACGGTCATCATAAGAAAGATTAACTCGAATACTAGTAACAAGATACATATAGATGTCACATATACGGATATACCTTGAAGACTAATCTAGATGATGCCTGGAGGATCAACTCTGCAGAGAGATCGGCTAGCATCATGAATCCTTGTGCCCAGATGGATGTACTTAGCCCCACCTTGTAGCATTGCCGGTGTTGATCTATAACACTGGTGTGGTGTTACCTTCTAGTGTGAGGGCTCCCTCTGTTTGTTGTACCGCAAAAAATTCCTGCCCTCGTAGAGGTATATGAAATATATGGCGGTCTAGAGAAAAACCAGCACAACACGAGGTTGGGTTTCCTCACATCAGCCAATGCACATTCGACGTTGAGCGGTGTTGTGTGCCGCGCAATAGATATCTTTCTCAATGAAGATCCTCATCCATTGAAGATTACCTGTGTGTGCAAAGGGTTGACTTGAATGCTTTCATGATGATGGGGGCGGAGCATGGGTTGTGCCAACCGACATTGGGCCCTCCTTGGCCCAACTAGCTCCGACTTGGGCCTGAATCATCGCTTAAATTGGCTTGATTTTCTAGAGCCCTAGAAAAGCGAATCTTTATCTTGTTTTTACCTGATTTTGAAACATGCATAACGAATAACATGACATTAGAAAATCATTAGTTCATAGGGTATAATCAAAATGGTATTGCAAATAAATTAAACATAAATATCTAAAAGTTGGCACCAAAATGTACCTAGAAATAATGCCATCATTGCTCCTTCCTTAGCACCCACAAAGATGATCACCTCGGTATATCAACATTACCTCTTCTAGACCGACACAATCTTGCTTGCTACTCCATCATACCCTAGAAAAGATAACTCAAAGGCCAATGTTAGAGTGCGTAGTGGATGCGGCCCAGCTCGTTATACCCACAAGCTAGTGCCCCTCGGGCTCATATCTACTGGAGCCCACAACATATCAAGCCTTACGCCTAACTCAACCCAAATAGTCCCATAGGTGAGGGCTACTCCTGCCTTATATGTCGTGCTTCTCTACCATCAATTACTGATGTTGGGCTAAACCTAACAGCCAAACTAATGTCAAACTAGGATATGTACCATTTGCACTTTGGGATAGCAAGATAGACTCTGATTACTAAGGATTTTTGGATTGCCTGAGAACAATTTCCATAACATCAAAAATATTTGGCAATACTTAGCATGTTATGATCGTTGAAGTTTCTCTCAAGTTGTCTGCTATTTATATAGTCCTCTAGGGTACATGTTTCACCTTATGCGCTATTGCTTTGTTGTCAGTAAGAACAGTAGGGAAGCTATCTCCATCTTAAACATTTTAGTCCGTTAGAAAATGTTGTCGTCTAAAACTGGGATAGACTTTTATGTCCATTTTGGCAATGTCGTTTGCCTTTCTATATTCTGCTTTCACATTTTACAGTTATTTATGATTCTAGATATCGATGAGTGTCAAATACCGGACATTTGCAAAGAGAACGAGGTATGCCACAATGTTGTGGGGAGCTACAGTTGCACGAAATGCCCTGGTAAAACAGAGTACGATGCAACAACTAAGCAGTGCACAGCAACAAAACGACAGAATCTTCTTTTGGGTATGTTCTTTTCAGTTTTCTGAATTAAGTTCTAGTAAAGCGCAGTATGAAATTGTTAAAAATTCTTCGTAGGTGTGATCATTGGGATTTGTGTTGGCTTTGGCATTCTACTATCCTGCTTGGGCGTGATGCTTCTCATCCGTAGATGGAAAAGGGACATTCAAAGGAAATTACGGAGAAAATACTTCAGAAAAAACCAAGGACTTCTCTTAGAACAACTAATATCATCTGATGAGAACGCCAGCAACAATACAAAGATTTTTTCTCTAGAAGAGCTCAAAAAGGCTACAAATGACTTTGATACATCACGTATACTTGGACGTGGAGGCCATGGAATGGTTTACAAAGGTATCTTGTCAGATCAGCGTGTGGTAGCAATAAAAATTTCAAAGATCATGGAGCAAGATGAAATTGATAATTTTATCAATGAGGTCGCCATTCTTTCTCAGATAAATCACCGCAACATAGTACGGCTCTTCGGATGTTGTCTTGAAACTGAGGTCCCACTTCTTGTGTATGATTTTGTATCTAATGGTTCTTTATTCGACATTCTCCATGCTGATGCAAGCAAAGATTTCCAACTGTCTTGGGATGATTGCTTAAGGATTGCGTTAGAGGCTGCAGGAGCACTTTATTATCTCCATTCTTCAGCTTCAGTATCGATCTTCCACCGTGATGTGAAGTCTTCAAATATACTTTTGGATGGAAACTACACTGCAAAAGTTTCAGATTTTGGTGCATCAAGATTGGTTCCAATTGATCAAACCCATGTTGTTACAAATGTCCAAGGCACTTTTGGGTACTTAGATCCTGAGTATTATCACACTGGGCAATTAAATGATAAAAGTGATGTGTATAGCTTTGGAGTGGTACTTGTGGAGCTGCTCCTTCGAAAGAAACCAGTTTTCACAAACGAGACCGGGACAAAGCAAAATCTGTCCAACTATTTCCTTTGGGAAAGAAAGATGAAACCAATTACAGAGATAGTGGCTACTCAAGTTCTTGAGGAAGCAACAGAGGAAGAAATTAACATAGTGGCCTCCCTTGCTGAGAAGTGTTTGAGACTCCGTCATGAAGAAAGACCGACAATGAAGCTAGTAGAAATGACTCTACAATTTTTGCGAGCAGAACGATTGAACTCAAATAGTGCTGTTCCTGCAAGCAAGCAAGAGTTGGAAGAACTTTTAGGTCCAAGCAATTCCTATTCCGACTCATTGGCTTCTGACTCCTTGATGGACAATAAAGCTACTACATCATCCCAACAATCAAAGGGATGTTATAGCTTGGAGCAGGAGTTTGCTTCTACTGCTCTGCTGCGTTAGATGTGTAATGTGCACTGTACTTATTCTAGTTAATCTGTGCGGGTGGTGTATAGATTAAATAAAAAATAAAACACAGGAATGACGTTGGTGTGCCTATAGCCCCCAAATTCGAACGTTGTATAACTATACGATAATAGTGATGTAAATAGGTGTTTAAACTGGGCTGTTGGAATGGATATGTATAAGAAAACAGTGTATCACGGATTGCTTGTAATGATGGAAATAATGAAACAGGCATGGTTTGTAACTAGTAAATCATTTGCACTTAATTAATTGGTGTCTCTGAATTTGAGTGAGTCGACTATTTCATTTTACATATGGAAATGTTAGTGTGCTCAATTGAAATTGGCTAATTGTAAAATTACATGTTATTCTGTAACGAAAATGTATAATAACAACGTGAGCAAACATAACAGCCCATGGAAACAGGTTATTACAGATTCTTTAGTTCATTACTTCATTACTAACAAGCTGATGAAAGCATTTGCTCAAAAAAAAAAAAAACAAGCTGATGAAAGCACTCTCTAGTAGATATCATCCATCTCTATTCTGCGACAAGAAGACATATGCTGTAGGTTTACTACACACCTTGTTCCCAGTGATCAGACATTACAGTTCATGCGTGCTGAAAAACACACAGGCTCACAGAACCATCTTATTGTGTGGGTTGTCCACACACCAATGGCAGACAGCAGACTAGATGCTAGATTTTAATATGAATGTCAGTATGCGGTTACTGGTTGAGGTGTGGACTAGTTCTTTCATCCCCAAACCTCACTGTCAGATGCTATTGTCGGATTCCCGTCAGTTTTTATGCTTCTCTGTTCAGTTTCAGGTTTGTCCAAGCTATCATTATGGTTGTGTACATGTACCTCATCGCTCAGGAGGCTACAAATTTTGCACTGTGCATGTCAACAGATTTTGGAATTGGGTAGTAAGAAAGAAAAAGACAAGATGAACCAAGGTAACTTTCCCAATTCGTGTGCCCTTTCTCTACAATCTAAGCAGAATGATTAATATAATCCACAACTCATGCAACATGTTAAAAAAGAATTACATGTCTGAATCGTTGCTGCCCTGCAATGCCATCACGGTTCCGGTAGAACGGTAAAAACTAGTACAACGTATGTACAGAACGCCACAAGCCCACAAGAACGAAACTAGAACTGCAGAGTGCCAAAGTCTGCAACACAGATCACAGGTCGACTTCTTAGACGCTGGCGTCGCCGCGGCGCGGCCGGCGGACGACGACGCCCTCGTTGGCTTTCTCGCACTCGTCGATCCACTCGCCGTAGACGTCGACGGGCTCCGTCAGGGCGTTGGCTGCGGTGTAGTAGGCTTCCTTGCAGACGCTGCACGACGCCACGGCGTACGGACGGCGGCGGTTGAGGGAGATGCTGCACTTGACGGCGCCCGGGAGGTTGCAGAAGGGGCACGTGAAGTGGGTGTCCAGCTTCGGCGCCTTCTTGGGCTGCGCCATCAGCTTCGAGGTCCTCGACTTCCTCTTCCCCATCGCTAGCGCATGCAGGTGAAGCGCTGACGGATTGATCTCGGCGAGAGCCGCGCGAGAGGGATTGACGTGGAGATCGAATCGATGGAAACGGGAGCGCGGAGAGCGAATGGTGCAACGAGTTGAATTGCTTGCAGAGGTGGCATGGGCATGGTGTATATATGGAGCCAGCGCCACGGCAGATCGGACTCCACTCATGCGTGCGTTCCACGGTTCGTGTTCGAGTCAAGCGAGAAAAAACGAGTCCGTTTTGCTGTTCGACACTTGAATGAAGAGCAAAGTAACAGAGTTCCCAGTCCCAGAGGATCATGGAGAGCCTGGCGATCTCGTATGCCGCGGACTACGAGCCCAGCGTGGAAAACCTGATGCCGTGGTTGGTAGCTGCGCGCGAAATGATGTCGGCGTCCGTCGATGCCGTGCTAAGTGTGGATCCGCGCTGGGAGCTAGTTAGTAAAACTTAAAAGACAGAGATCCGTTGCAGCACCAGTTTTGCCAAGAAAACACTGCCTCACACCAGCGAACTGTTGCAGGAACGACACCAGATTAGTTTGTCAGAAAGCAGAAAAAGCTAACAGCAGCCATTCTACATCAGACTGCAACATCACAGAAATTGCATTCCATCGTGGACTCCAGAGCATACCACACCAGGCTCCTGGGTCTCCGGCACCACTCCATCTTTGCCATCTTCTTCGGCTTCAACATCCACCAGCTTGCCATGCATAGTCTTCACCACGAGGCATTCATGAAACGCCCAACACTGAATATGGAAGCCGGAGCACAGCGCTCGCCTTCGACTGTTCGCCCTTATGCCTTATATTCGGAAGATCTGAAAAGATATACAATCGAAACCATGCATTCTAGTATACAGTTTGACATCTAGAAATATTTGATATATGTACCACTAAATGATTTATATCAAGGGGCTTGTTACTTCTGCATCACATGGCCTAAAAGTTAATTGTAAATAATATTATCTTCAAGTTCTTATAAATATTTTGATAATGTATCACCAAAATATATATAGTTTTTACAGAAATCTACACACCGTCATTATGGAATTACGATTGACCTTACATTCCTAACAGATTATTGACAAGTCACTGCTCATATATGTACATCGAAACCATGTTGAATTGCAAAAGGCTTCACGGGTTATGGATATATAGGTAGGACACAAAGCTATTGCTTCACTACTTGATGAAGTAAATGAACTTTTGGACATAACTATATATGTAGCATATAAAAATTGTAAAATGGGCACACAAGCTACTATACCTTGGAGCGTAAAACCCCACGTAAGGTAAGATGGGGTCAAACCGGTCGTCGCCCTTTCTTTCTCCAACCTTCCTCACTTTCTTTGACTTGAGGTCGAGCGTGAAGATTTCAGTAGATATGTTAATGAAGATGGTATTTGTGCCCTCCGCAAAGCCAACCAATTGATATGGCTTGTATGGTATACGTCTTGGGAGCAACGTCTCAAGCTCCATAACCCTGAGCTCAACCCAGCATTCATCACCAATGCCATTAGTAGCAACAACATCTTGTCGCTGTGACCATATATGGATGCGATTGTTTGATACGGCGGCAAGTCCTAGCCCTCCGTCCTCTGCCTTGATGAGAGTTGGCCTAGGCACAGCTCCTGGCCTGTTGATCTCGGATAACCGATGCGTACACAGGTCATACTCGAGGATGCTTGTGCTATCTTCAAAGAGGAGGTATATGACATCTCCAATGACAAGACTGTGCCTGCGTCTGCCTATGGGGCGGACGTAGCCAATGGAGTCAAGATCGGGGGCGAAAGCAGGAGCACTCCACACACCAGTCAGTGACGAGTAATTGATCGCACATGCGAACATAGGGCTGTAAAGGTTGGTCTCTACAAAGACGACGCGGAATGGACCAGCAGCTTGGCAGCAGTCGAGGTGGTCGCAGCCGCCGCCGTCCTTGGCACACAGCACAGCGCCGGTGTAGGTGCGGCTCGAGGGGAACGGGTACCTAGAAGAGGGCACGCTCAGGTGCTGCTGGCGGCCGGTGATGGGGTCCCAGACGATGAGTCCCCTCCTTGACGGGTCCTCGAAGTGGATCAGCACACGGCCATGGTGGCAGTCGACGGCTAACCAGCGGCTGTAGTCGACCGCGGGCATGCGAACAGGCGATTTGATGGAGGAGGTCGCGGGGACGAATTGCAGGCGATCGTCGGCGTAGAAGCGGTTCTGGATGTAGCCGAGCAACGGCGGCGTCTCTCCGTGGAATCCGCGGCAGCGGCGCAGAAAGCAGTCCCGGTCGGAGAGGACGCGACGCCACGACTTACAGACGAGGCTGGCGCGGGCTAGGTGCACGGGCTCGTCTGGGGGAAGACGCACGAGGATCTCTTGGACGAACTCCTCCGGCAGCGAAGCGAAGACGACGCCATGTCGCCGCTGGTTGGATCTTGGATGGTAAGAACCGGAGCCGATCGAGTCGCTATATATGACACGGAGTAACTATTATAACTAAGGTAAAGATAATAAAGAGTTTCTTCTGTCTTGATTTTCATGTGTTAGAATAGCTCTTGTAAGGAGGACGTACGGACGGCGAAGCCTTGGAGCGGCGGCATGCAGGAGGCGGCGGGGATCTAGGGGATCGGGGTCCGCGCTTTCCGGTCCCGGGGGCTGCGACTCCTGCTGAACCACTATAATCGTCCCGTGTCCCTGGCAGGTGGGCTTCTTATGGGGGCCCAAGCCAAATTCCACGCCACCTCGTCTCATCTCCTCGATCTGCCAGCCACGGGCTTCTGCAGCGACCGCCCCAGCGGCACGGCACGGATCACCTCACGCGTCGTCCAGACTCCAGACACGGTGACCGTGGGCGGCGCGTGGCATGGATGCAGTACCTACAGCTCAGGGTTACACAGAGATTACATACTACCACGGTGACCGAGTCTGAACTGATCCAAATGTGGGTTCAGAAAATAAAAGGACTCCAGACAGACACGATGCGGCTCGGCAGCGCCCAGCGACTCCGATGAGTGGGCATGGATGGTGGAATCCGACCGGGCACGATCCATGTTTTTTTTATTCTCTCTCTCTCTGAATCTATCATCGTCAGGCAATGAAATATGTCACCGGCGCCCGGCGATGGTTTCGTGCCCTACAATGTCGGATGTACTGATTATTACTGTACTCACGAGTTTTTTGAACAAAAGAAAAGGGAACATTACACTTGATGTCTTAATCATTTGATTAAAATATAAAAGGAAATGGTGCCTGGGTTGATGAAGTTATGCACATAGATTCAGCAAATAAATGGTATATAGCCATGATTGTCACTTCGTCAGTTAGTAATTGAAAAAGGGTAGTTCAGAAAACTTTGACTGCAATATCTGGTATGTCAGGATTCTGGAGCAATTATACAGAGTAAACCAGCAACATTCTTGTTATCACCTGACAGAGATGGAGACTGTAACTTCACAAAGCAAAATCATTGAAGCATCAAGTGGAAATAATGCTTCTCAAGCAGTCTGAAACTGATATCAAGCTATACCACTTCCTTTCTGGGTAATGCAACTATCTGCAAGTTCAATAATCTAACAAACTTTTGTAAATACTATAACAAAAACGATAGGATAAATCAGTAGCAGGGTCCATTGTAGTTTTTCTGACAACTGAAACTACTCAGTAACTTCGAAACTATCTGCATCTTCGAAACTAGAGTTACTCTGAACTGAACATGTGAGCTATTTTAGACAGAATGCAGGATTCAATGTTCTATTGTCACCAGTATGATATTGTGATGTAGCGAACATGTGTCATGAAGCAACTGTTAGCGAATCACAGAAAACTAAAAACTAAAGAGCTGTCATGAGAATAATAGTCATGCAATTGACATTCCCAGTCCCATCAGTATAACTATGATCCACTGAACATCATTTATCAGAAACTAATTGCATATAATTCCTTTTGGAAACAGTCCACCTGCGAATCTGCGACTGTCCACGTCAACAGTCATGAATATTGGGAACATCCAACAGTTAATAGTATACACGCAAGATCAGTAAAAATGGTGCTCGGTTTTCTTGCATGGTTGAACAGTAGATTTGCAACATTCAACTTTTCAACAGTATACAGCAGTTGTAGTGACGAACACTTAGGGAAGGAGCAACTGACAACAAGGTTGCCAATACCAAAAGAATAATGAAGTTGGGTGCAGAAGCAGAGCTTCAGCGAAAATGATACAACCATGACTTTTTCAGTTCAAGACTGAAAGCTAAGCTCAGAAAACACTGACTGAAAAATCTGGTGTATCAGGATTCAGGAGAAAATGTAGAGTAAGCCATCAAAATGTGTATTATCACCCAATAGTGATGAAGATGCTAAGTACAACCAACAGCACTGCACAAAATCGTTCAAGAACTAACTCCATCCAAACATTAACTGAAATGAAGATAGTAACTAGATCAGTTCTGTGAGTACTGTAAAACTGAATGGGCAAGATAAACTGCTTTCTGTCAGGAGAAATGCCTCCAACAAAACTACCAAAAACCAGAAGAGTTGCTGTGTTCCCTCAAACTACATGTAAGTACAACCAACGCCACTGCGCAAAATCGTCCAAGAACTAACTCCATCCAAACATTAACTGAGATGAAGATAGTAACTAGATCAGTTTTGTGAGTACTAAAACTGAATGGGCAAAATAAACTGCTTTCTGTCAGGAGAAATGCCTCCAACAAAACTACCAAAAACCAGAAGAGTTGCTGTGTTCCCTGAAACTACATGAATCAAGAAATGAAGACATTCTCATGTTGATGTATCCGAGAGAGCTCAATCACGAAGTTTCTATCATCAGTCCTGCTCCCATATGCCAGGTGCGGGTTCAGGTGCATCCACATTTGGGTGCTGCAATGCCATAGCAGCTGAATTTGCAACCGGCGGGTGAAAACAATGTGTCAGTTAGGCAGCATGCAATGGGTGCCGCAAAACTAATCTAGCATTCAATAATCTAACATGCTTTTGTGAAATAACAAAAAAGGACAATTAGTAGCAAGGTCAACACACAACTGATTTTTTTTGAACTGACTACTAAAAACAACTAGAATATCTGAAGTGATTGCGCTTATCTAGAGCATGTTTCAGGTAACTTAACTGAATAAATCAACCATTTCCTCAAACATAAGATGGTGAAGTTATTTCCAGGAACAGGATTGTACGTATGAACATATGATATATGAATATATCCACATCAATATGATACTGTTTATCTAAGAACATTTTTCATGCAGACTAATGAGACAGCTGGTTATCTATATTCTATAGCTTGTTTCAGATAAGCACCCTCATGACTAAATCCCAAAACTTTTTCAAAAGAGAAAATTACAATGTCCCTGAGCATCTGACATACACTACATATTAAGCAATCACTATACAGTTACTAACAAGTTCATCAAAAGTAGTGGTAGTCTGATAGAACTCTTACCTGGGGTCCAACTAACATACACAACTATCTTAATTGTGTAGCCATTAGAGGGAAGGTCAATGACCAGCGGAGTTAACCGTCCCAGATATCCTGACCAAATGGACAACGAAACTCTGACCGAATGTTCCTCTTCGAGTTCAGCCGCTTCTACTGCCACAGCTCGACGCCAACCCGCGCCGCGCCGACCGCCGCCAGGGTCGTGGATTTGAGGGAGACTGGGGAAAGGGGACACGGGTTGCGCGACTGAAATCCACCCGCGGGTTCAACCCACCACACAATGACACAAACCCCCAAAAGACAGGCACCCATTCTAACCCATTGCAGTCCAGTTTGCAACCCAACCCAACCCAATCCAATGCCAGGGACGCGAACTCACCTGGCCAGATGGTGGGCCTGGAAGAAGTGGAGGTCTCGCTCTGAGGGGAACAAGCTCGACCTCCCATGGCCCCCAACACCGCCCGCGTTGATGGTACATCGTCACGGTGCTGCTCGGGCCCTCGCTTCGCCGCCTGAAGAACTCCCATAGGATGTCGGCCTGGCCCTCGTTGTGAAAGTAGTGGTTCTGCACTAACCGTCCCGGCGGTGGCTGCTCGGCCTCGGCCTCGGCCTCGGCCTCGGGCGAAGACGCCGGTGTCTGCTCGGCCTCGGCCGAAGCCGAATACGCGAGATAACGGCCGTAGGCGGCGCTGTGGAGGAGGGTATAGCGCCTGCCATGGCGCTGTACCTGGTGCACCGCCCACACGATGTTGAGCGTCTCGCGGTGGGGGCTCATGGAGACCTCGACGCCATTCTCACCCGCGAACATGTAGTCGCCAGTTGTGCGGCTCCGAAGCCGCACGTGCGCCCGGTCGGGGAAGTACTCGGGGAAGTACTCGGTAGCAGGGACTAGAGCCGCGGCGTGGGCGTCGGAGGCGGAGGCGGGCAGCGTCCGGGAGCGGAGAGCAGGGGTATCGTGGGGGATCACCTCGACCAGCCATTGCCTCCTCCGGCTTTCGTCGTCCTGTGGGGCGCCGGTCACCAGGTACGCGTCGTGGGCGCCATGGCGTAGGAGGACGTTGGCGGCCCCGCCGTCCCCGGGCCAGATGGGTACCCAAAGGATGTCGACGTCCTCCTCCGGTGCGTCGCAGTTGCGCTGGATGACTCGCTGCCCGGTGGCCTCGGGGAGCGCGATGTATCTGCCGTAGGCGTCGCCGCGGAAGGCGACGTACATCACGCCGTCACGCACGACGCGGCGCACTGTCCACGCCGTGCTGAGAGAGCCTCGGTATGGGCTCAAGGAGATGCCCACCCGGTCCACCTCGGCGCGGACATAGGTGCTGAGCACGCGGCTCGGTAGCCGAACGCGCGCCCCGTCGGGGAACCGCTGCATCGCCGCCGCCGGTTCTGGTGGTGGTGGTGGTGGCGCAAGACTCGTCACCATGGTCTCGACCTTCCAATGCATCATCGCGCTCTCCTTCCCTGGGAGGTCTAAGCAGACGGTGTTGTTCTGCTGCCAGCCGAGGAGGCGGTTGGAGAAGTGACGTAGGAGGACGTAGCCGGCGCTCCCCGACTCGACAGCGTTCCACACGGCGAGGTCGTCGCAGTCTCCGAGGCCGAGCACGACGTGGTGGCCGGGCGGCGCCGGGTCGGACGGACGAGGACGCCAGGTACCGGCCGCAGTAGGCGGCGCTCTGGAGAAGCAGGCCGGTGGAGCCGTCGTGGAGGATGCGGCGGACCTGCCACCCCATGCTCGCCGACCTCAGGCCCAGGCTGAGGGAAACCCGCATCCCGTCATCGTCGGCGTGGAGGTACCCCCGTGCTCGCGGCTCCGCAGCCGCACGTGCGCCCCGTCGGGGAACAGGTCCATCGCCGCCGCCGGTGGTGGTGGTGGTGTTCGCGGTGCGGGCGGTGGCGGGCGTCCGGTCAGGCGGCTAGCGAGTAGCGATTGGGTTTCTTGGCACTAGTGCTTCGGCTGCGGGGGCGGCGAGGGAGGGGAGGGGGGGAGGGGAGGGGAGGAGAGGAGAGGAGAGAGCAAAGCAGAAGTTCGTTGGGGGGACGGCGAGGGAGGGAGGGGGTGGGGCGGGCCGGGGAATTTCAAGGCGAGCGCCGAGCAGCCAGCAGCCAGCAGCCGATGCTTCTTCCCGTCCCGTGGACTCGCAACGCAAGCGTAGGTCGGTTGTTCGCCTGCTCACTGCCACGTGGGGTCCATAAAAGAGTCTGACGTCACAAACCCCGGAACCGTGGGAAGCAGGAAGCACGCGGGCAGCCGGCAGCCGGCAGCCGGCAGCCCGTGGGAAGCAGGAACCACTCGCCGCATCCGTTCCATTCTCGTGCTCATCCGCATCCGTTCCATTCTCGTGCTCATCCGTCTCCTGCCTAGCTAGCGTGCCTCCTCTGCTTCCTCTTGAAACTCGCTTCGCGAGCGTGGTATCCACAGACCACCGGCGGCCAGCACCCATCGGCCGATCGGCGGCGGCGCCAAAAAAGAAGCTGGACACGCCGACACGGCCGGCCTTCACCTGCTCGTTTTTCACCGGGCGCAGCTATGGAGAAGGTCACAGTTTTTATATGAGTTCAGTTGCCCTTCAATCTCATATAAGCCAAATGCTGCCGTTGCATTAAGTTAACAACAAAGCTCATGCTCCTCGCAGGACATCATCACTCACACACTACTACTTCTCTAAACAAGTATGGTGGGCCGCTAGGAGCAAATTAATAGCTTCCAGGTTGGGGCTGAGTCCACCCTACAATGATGAGGAGGATCCGATGGACTGGAGACAAGTGGAAAAGAGCAGACTCCCTCTTCACACTAGTGTCATGGAAACTCTAAAAGGAACGGAACGCAAGATGCTTTCGCAATGCCACCTCTTCAATAGCACAATTGTTGTCCACCATCAAACACGTCGCCAGCCTCTGGATTGAAGCTGATACGTGTAAATTAGGTTGCCTAATTTGCGAATAATCGCCTATGCATCCAAAGGCTAGAGGTGATACTCAATTCAAATCAAAAGCACCCTGGCACAACCATGTACTAAAACCACTCTTCTTTTTAATATAATGATGCGCAAATCTTCTGCATATTAGAGAAAAAAAATGAATATATAACATAAGTTAGGTTTATACGAGTTAAAACTCACATCTTGTAATGAATGATCTGAAATCTCGTTACAAGGCATGGACACGCCTCCATTTGATGTGTCGCACCTCACTTCTAACCTCTTATTTCATCTCTCACTCCCCTACTATTCTTGCTTTGAACATTCTCTCACTCAATCACCCACTTTTTTTTCAAAACCACAAAATTGTCATCTACCTTTCTCGATCTCACAATAGACACACACACACACACACACAAATAATCACCTATTTAAGCCAAGTTGATTTCCAATCATTTTTTAGAAACTCCAATCAACTTTTCTTAGAGCATCTCCAACTGTTTTGCATATTTTGTTTGGCAAAACTGAGAGTTTGTTGTCACAGAATCAGCTAAATTGAATGGCCCACATACACGTACCGTCGCTTCTCGAGCCTCTGGTTACTTATGCATGGGGGTCAAACTACTTAGATGACTCTGCTCTTCCGAACAGGATCGCATGGTTACATTGGCATCACAGTATTACAACAGAATTTACATAATTATACAAAATATATTACATCAGAGTAAGCGGAAGTATACAACAGAGTTTTTTCAAACCGGTGTAAATTTTATTACAAACCATCGTTTCACTCATGCTCACAGAGTAAGTAGCATTAGTAACTTTATTACAATCCACACAAAGCAAGTCACCCCGCCCACGGGTGCACACAAAACCTTGATATCTTCTGCTCTTGCTCCTCTTCTTGTAAGACCGTCATGCAAATAGGGGACAAAACATCGCCTGCTCATGCGGTGCACCTGCAACAGGGGTTTAATAAACCCTGAGTACATGAGGGTACTCAACAAGTCTTACCCGACAGAGGAAGAATTCAAGGGCATGCTGGCTTAAAGGGTTTTCTGGGCCAAAAACCAGAGAATACTTTTACGAAAAAAGCTTCTAGAGATTTGATCCTTAATTTTAGGTTTTATGAGGATTAGCAAAATTTAAGATTTGCACCTGTTCTAATTAAACATGATATATAAGATTCACACTTTTACAAATCCTTTCATGGCCACCATCATATTCCATTTGCTAACTACGATGTAGGGCAGCGGAACGAGTCTCCATAACCGAGGAGCAACGACGATTCGAACCGATTAATAACCCAGCTGGGGTTTCCTAAACCACACGACATATGCAGGTCCCTGACCTACATATATCAACCCTTTCTCCTGGATCCTCCAAATGAGTCCGGTCTCAGCTACCGAGAGTACAGTACTCCACCGCCGTATGCCATTCCCTCCTGGACTCATATGCCATCCCTTTAGGACTCATATGCCATCCCTACATGTGGACGCATAGGGTGGGTACATGCTACTCTCGCCATCTCTCCACTCCCAGTGCGCAGGGGTCCATTCCCAAACTAGATTAGCCAAGATACACAGGCTTACCGGAGTATATGGCTAGTACTGCAAAGTCTCGCTCACATATCAAGCCTACAACGAAACGGTCCTTAATCGATACAGACGGAGCACTACACTGATCGTCACATAGTGCACGCCACCCGTCCAGTCTCGGTTTAACCATCCATCTCACTTACTTGTACCTGAGAGAGGTACTTGGCCGAATGATCAAGTCATCACTTCTCAGGACATTTCCTGAGCAAAGCTCATAGCAAATGATAACTCATCACTTAACCTTTACTAAGCAGGGCTAAGCATCACTAGCCTAGACCACTAAAAAGGGTCTTTGGATAAGGTGTCAAGGATAAGGTGAGTAATGCATCAAGTGGTTTACCAAAATTACTTATCCATTTTTTATGCATGAAATATAAAGCAATAGTGTAAGCTTTTCAAAAACACAAGGTAAAGAGGTTTATGCTCCGGGGCTTGCCTCCAAAGGCAGTTGGATCACCCTCCTCGGATGTACCACAAATATCAAAACCAACCGTCTACGTGGGATTCACTTCTTCCGAGCGGGATCACCGATAGCTACCTCACTTTTGACCTCTGAACGGAGATAAGAATGCATGCTTCAATTACTAGAATTGATATTACTAAAATGCAAGATGAAATGATCTTAAGTGGATAAATGGAAAAGATTAAAGTTAATTAATCTTGAGTACAACTTTCCTTCACGGTATAGTTGCAACAAGGATTAAAAGTAAGGTTAACCACATCAAGCACTTTTAATTTATTTAATTAACATGATAATTATAAGATTTATAAAGTAGCTCACAACAAGCCATGAACCAACAGGGGGTGATGTGGCTCATGGTCTTCATACCAAGCCAAATACAATCAACTTCACATTAACTACTTTCTTTTTATTATTTACTTTGTTATTAACCTAAGGTTAATACTACTACTAACTATAGTATGACATTGCCATGGACCAGTGAGGTGTGCTGATCTATGGACTTCACTGAAAACCAAAATTCACTCAACATTTTATTAACAAATTACTTTAAGAAATTAATCATTTATTAACCATTTTTACAGTCATAAAGTAAGCCAAAATTATTTTCTAAAGTGAACTTACTCCAAACAAATCCAAAATTTTTGTGGAGATAGATTTTAGTGTATAAAGCTTAACCCTAAATTTTTAGAATTTTTGGATCAACATTGTGACCTATAAAAATCAGGGATCAAGCATTTATTAATTAAAAAGAGTAATTTTAATTCATACAAAATTTATCAAACATAACAATATTATATTTTTATGCACAGATCACATCACCAGGAACACATAACACTTTTTATTATGTTTTTATCACTTATATTTATTTAGTTATAAAATTAAAAAGAATCAGCAAGTAAATTGTTTCTGAAAAACGGGAAAAGGTAAAAGTCCTTAACGGACTCGGTCTGCTGGACCTGGGCCACAGGCCCGGCCCACGTCGGCCTGAAGCAGCCTGGCCTGTGCCGGCCTCCCGCTCCCCTTCACTGACGGCCCGGCCCCGCATGTCAGCGGCACAGAGCATAGCTCCGTGCCGACTGCAACGGCCGACGGCCTTGGCCGCCGCGTTCTCGCCGACGGCGAGCTTGCCGGCGACGAGATCACCACCTACGTGCTCGTCATCTCCTCGCGCCTCAATCTAGGGTGCTAATTTGCTAGCTAAGGCATCACAGCCAGCTCGACACCGGCCATGGCGGCTCGGCGGTGCTCCGGCTACTAGGGACCTCAAAGGGTCCAATTCAAACTTGTCGCGCCACTGTGAAGCTCACCTAGCCTTGTTTGGTTACTCGGTTGAGACGGAAACTCAATGGAGCAGCGTGGTCGCCGGTGATGGCAGGGACGGCGGCGTGAACTGAGGACAACGGCGACGTTCTGGTGTGTCCCGGCCTCGGCTGCGAAAAAGGATAAGCCGACCGTGCTCAATAGTCAAAGGCTAGGCTATAACGAAGGAAAGGAGAACGCGAGCGGCTCTGGGCTGCCCTGTCCAGAGTGACGTGCTCACGGCGGCTTCCGGCGGCCGGAGAGGAAGAAGATAGCGTCGCACGAGCTCCTCCAGCGATGTCAAGCTCTAAGACTTGGTTCTCTGGAAACACAATTAAGTTTCGGGACTGTCTGTGCAAGCGATTGGACAATGATAGTCCGTAGGCGGTGAATTTTGCCGTTGATCTTTGTCGGCCGGCGATAGGGCAGTGCAAGAAAAATTGGGCGACGACGGCCATGGCTTGGCTTTTATAGGGCAGGAGTGAGTCGGGGAGGTGTCCCACACCTTCACCGTAATGGCTAGGTGGTCGACTAGCCGCAAAAAAACCGGAGAGGGCACGGCAATGGTTGCCACGACGCCGGCGACGGCATGGGCAAAGGCAAAGGCCAGTCCCCCCTCCCCCCCCTGCGTTAGTGTAGCAGGCCAGCACATTCCCCATTTCTCCAATAACTCCCAAAATAATTTAAGAACTTGAAAATTCCAAAAACAAAAGTTGCTCAAAATTTTATAAACTTCAACTTTGCTTTTGGGCTCATCTCCAAATTCTAAATATTTTTGAAAATACAAAACTCAGTTTTGAAATGAGGTTTAAATTAACCTTTTGCTGATTCAATCTTTGGCAATTAAATTAATGATCAACTAGCAAACTTTTGATCCAACCATCAACTCTAATGCAAAGTACAAAGTTTGTACCTTGATATAGAGCAACAGTTTGGACCTTTTTACTTGCAAGAATTCTTATAATTAAATCCTGAAAATTGAATCTGCAATTCTATGGCCAGCACTTAACCATGTGAAGCAAGGTAGGAATAAGCAATTGCAACAAACTT
>JADLZL010008177.1:0-32154 GCA_015844335.1 Chrysopogon serrulatus | reverse complement strand
GGATCCAAGTAGAATACGGATCATCCTAGTTAGATGAATAATAAGTAACCTCCTCATAATAGGAACAGAACACTTCCTATGAGTCCGACTAGGATTAGAAACCATAGCTCGGCTCCTTTCCTCTTATAAAAAGGAGCCGAAACACCCTCTTTTGTAATGTATTTAACAATACACGATCATACATCAATCTAACGCAAAAGGCCAAGACCGGCCGGAGTAGAGCTTTTACTCGACGACGAGGGCTCGAACCAGGATAAACCGCGTGTCTCTTGCGTGAAACCGCCGAGTTCTAGTTGTTCGCCGAGATCCGAATCAACTGCTACGGAAACCCCGTGACAGGCTATCGGTGGTCAAACACCGACCCACCGGGCGCGCTGTAGGGGCTTTCGGCGAAATCAACGTCAAAGGCTCGACGGACTTACACAGATGATTTTCCCGATGGGATCAACCTTCGTTTTTCGGGTCGGGTCCGCGGGGGCGCATTTAACAAGGAATTCTCCGTGGTTGACTACTTCGAGAACCCGAGCCAAAGATACAAGAAATTTTTTCAAAACTCAAGCTCACAGAGGAAGCTGAAAGCTCAAATCTACAAGACAAGACGAGTTCTTTTCACTTCGGTTTCAACAACTCGGCACGAATATATCATAACATCACTCGGAGAAGGCAATGGAACCTTACTACCTCGACCAATGGAACATCTTCAAACAAGATAAGTACTCCACCTTCCTTCCTTTTCAATATGGTAAACCATTGAGAGAAGAAGAACCCAGCTATCCACCCAATACGCATAAAGAGGTGTTCATGATGAGGCAACCCCTAGTACCACCAGTTCAACCCGACTACAAATCTTGGAAGAATCGAAAGTGGATATTTCAGCAAATTCCGTCACAAGAGAAGGAGAGACTGACAGCCGAAAGGCAGCCGAGAAAGAAGAAACAAGAAAAAAAGGAGGGAGGAGAAATCGAGTTCAAGAACGAAGAGAAGCATGACGCAAGTATGAAGAAGAGCTAGCCGAGTACAATTAAAGAAGAGCTGAAAAAGAAGCCGAGGAAAGGCGTGCCAAATGAGAACCGACTCGATCCAAAGAGAAAAAATACAAGAATTGATCAATGAAATAAATGCCATACAAAGACCAAGTGAAGAACAAGCCGACTTAGAAGCTTACTCGGAGATACTTTGCGCAAAGAATACAGATTCGATCGAGTACCTCCCCCGTCATATACCATCCGAATGCACAAGTCGAGAACTCGGAGGGTTTCCGCATTCGAGAGATTATCAACCCCAAATCACAGCGAAAAGAACTCAACTACATCACGATTGGACGTAAAAAACGGGGAGAACAATGTGAGAAAGACTACCAACACCACTCCGAGGCCCTCCCACATGACTTCAAGATACGACAGTCAAGCTGACTCCGACTACAAGCCGAAAAAAAGTACCCGACAGATTTCCACGCCAAGCAGAAGACTACCGACAAGAAAATTACCTCACAAATTCAAACCATCCAACCACTCAAAGTATGATGGCAAAAACAGAACCAATGCAATGGCTCAATTTATTCCCAATCAATTGAGCTAGCCGGGAGGGGATGATGACATCAAAGCATTATTTTTTCCAATGGCATTAGAAACATTACCACTTCAATGGTTCGACAAGTTACGCCCTGGATCTATCAAGACATGGAGCGATCTTCAAAAGGCTTTCTCGTGAAAAACTTCGCAGAATACTCATACATCCAATAACCCGCACCGAGTTGAAAGGATCAAACAAAACCCGTGAGAAAGTCTCGTGGATTTCTACGTAAGATTTGGAGAACCGAGGGCTCAAGTTCACGACATCACCGAGAGAGAAGTAATAGAAGCATTCTCATATGGGTTGAAAGTAAGATGGATGTTTCATGATTTTTGCAAAGAAAATCCCCGACAAACGATGAGTTCAAAAGAAACGAGGGAAAAGATGATTACAAAAAGAAGAAAAGACAAGACAAAAAGATTTCCGGACAACAGGAACAACTCGGATAAAAGAAACAATACGGACGTAAGGAACAACTCGAACGAACAAAACAACCAAAGGTGGAGCAACCAAAGCAACCCAAGATATCGTGGACAACTCGAGATATCAAGACGGCTCAAGAAGATGGGATAACCAAGACAAATGACAAGACTATCATAATAAAAAAGAGATACTCGAGACAACATGGTGGCTTCCACCGAAAGAAAGAAATTCTACCCGGCAAGAAGAAGATTTGAAGATCTTGAAAATATGAAATGCATCTATCATCCAACAGAAATTCACCCTATGGGAGATGTCGCATTTTTCAAGAAAGATATATGAAGAAGGACAAACAAGACAAAGAAGAAAACAAAGAGAAGAAAGAAGAAAACAAAGACAACCGACAACGGCTTCCAAAACCCAAGAGCAACAAGATCGCATTAATATTCTCGGGAGTGCCCGGCTCCGTGAGCAAACAAGAAGACAAACCTCGCTTGGCGAACAATCATGGCAGCGTAACCAAAGAACACCCGGATATCTAAACCGATCCCAATATCCAATACAATTTTCACGAGAAGATCAATGGACAAGTGTTGGGAACGCAGGGGCTATATCCATTAGTACTCGGACCTACGATTGCCGCCATAACAAGAACCAAAGTACTCATCGATGGAGGAGAGGGACTCAACATCATATTCGCAGACACATTAAAGAAGATGGGACCAGAATTTTCAAAAAATGATCACACCTACAAGTATACCATTCTATGGAATAGTACCCTGAGACCAAACATGCCTCTCGGACAGATTACACTACCAAGAACATTTGGAACTCCCACGAATTACGTAACAGAGCTCATCAAGTTTGAAGTTGCGATTTCGAATCATCATATCATTCAATATTGGGAAGACCAAAGACTTGCAAAATTCTTGGCCATACCTCACTATCCATATCAAAATACCAGGTCCACACGGAGTACTCTCTCTTAGAGGAGATCCAAAACGAGCCTACGAATGCGATGTACAAGCAATACAGATATCCTCAAAAAATACAAGGAGAAATCAACTCGGCAAAGAGCGTAAATAAGAACGTAAGAAATGGAAATTCCAGCCAAAAAACAAAGTACCCTCACCACAAATTTGAAGGAGAAGGCACCAAAAAAAATCGACCTAGGGACAGTGATCCATCCAAGACTACTACGATCGGTGCAAACCTACCTATCAAATAGAACTCGCGCTCACCAACTTCTTACGGGACAACAAGGACATATTCGCTTGGAAACCAAACCGATATGCCGAGTCCCAAGGGAGTTGGTCGAGCACAAAATCGAAGTCAACAAAGGAGCAAAAACCAATCAAGCAAAGACTACGACGATTTTCACCAGATAAGAAAGAAGCAATAAAGAAAGAAATAGCCCGACTACTAGCGGCGGGATTCATAAAAAGAAATCTTACATCCGCATCGGTTAGCAAATCCCGTTCTAGTACATAAAAAGAACATGGATGAATGGCGCATGTGCGTCCGACTACACGGATCTCAACAAACATTGTCCCAAAGACCCTTTCGGATTACCAAGAATTGATCAAATAGTGGATTCAACAAGAGGATCAGCCTTGTTATCCTTTCTAGACTGCTACTCGGGATATCATCGATTGCACTAAAGAAGAAGACCAAAGCAAGACTTCTTTCATCACACCCTTTGGCGCTTCTTGTTACAAAACAATGTTTTTGGACTAAAAAATGCAGGGGGCAACATACCAAAGAGCAATTCAGGCTTGTTTGGACGATCAAATCGGAAAAAAATGCGTAAGCATATGTGGATGATGTAGTCATTAAAACAAAGAACCCTGACTCTCGATTGAAGATCTACAATAAACTTTCGATAATCTAAAAAAAGTGGAAGTGGAAACTCAATCCCAACAAGTGTGTATTTGGCGTATCATCGGGACAACTACTCGGATTTCTAGTAAGCCAAAGAGGAATTGAAGCAAGCACAAAACAAATCAAGGCAATAACCGACATGGGCCCACCTACGGATATCAAAGACCTACAAAATTGACAAAGTTGCATGGCAAAGACTCAATAGATTCATCTCCGACTTGGGGAAAAAGGCTTACCTTTCTTCAAATTATTAAAGAAGACAGACAAGTTCACCCGAATAAAGAAGCACAAGAAGCCTTCGACAAGCTAAAAACATATATCAAGACATCTCCGGTTTGGTACCTCCAAAGAAAGACGAAGACCTCATGCTCTACATTACCGCAACAACATCGCAGTAAGCACACCTATTGTGGTTGAAAGAGAAGAACAAGGACACATCTATAAAGTACAAAGGCCAAGATACTACATAAGCGAAGTTCTCACGATATCAAAAGTGAGATATCCACACGTGCGTAAACTACTCTACGCAATACTTATAACCTCAAGAAAGCTCGACACTATTTTGAGGATCACAAAGTAGTCGTGGTAACAGATTTTCCACTCTGAGACATCCTAAGAAACCGAGACTCAACTGGACGTATTTCAAAATGGGCGCTTAAACTCGGAGCACTCAAGATAGAATTTACACCAAGAAAGGCAATCAAATCTCGTGCATTATCCGACTTTTATTGCAGAATGGATCGAGATACAACAACCCACTCCCGACACCATCTTAGACCATTGGAAAATGTACTTGATGGATCCCTAAAACTAGGGGCGGGAGCAGAGGTACTACTCATCGCACCCGACGGAAAACAACTCGATATGTTCTCGCAAATCTTATGGCAAGCTACCAACAACGAAGCGAGTATGAAGCACTCATCCACGGCCTACAAGTCGCAACTTCACTTGGAATCAAAAGACTACTAGTCTACGGAGATTCTACAAAGAGTAGTTAACCAAGTCAATAAAGAATGGGATTGCACTAAAGAGAACATGGACGCCATCGTGCGTAAATCGAAAGCTCGAGAAAAATTTTCAAGGACTAGAAATTCATCATATATTACGAGATTCAAATGTTGCAGGTGACGTGCTAGCCAAACTAGGCTCGAGACAGGGGCAAAAAGTACCCGCCGGAGTGTTTGTAAAAGACCTACACAAGCCATCCATCAAGTCGAGAAAAAAAAAGAAGACGAGAAAAAGAAGACAGGATAAGAGCAAATTCGATGATCAAGTACAAACAACTCGACATGGATGCAAGTATTCATAGACTACATCAAAGAGAAGTTACCCTAAGAACAAAAATGAAGCAACCCAAGTCATCGAAGGAGCACAAATTATGTCTTAGTAGGAGACAACCTTTACAAGAGAGTAGCATCATCGGGCGTATTATTAAAATGTGTCTCAACAAAGCAGAAGGAAAAGAAATACTATCGAAATGCACTCCTGGATGCTTTGCGGAAATCATGCATCTTCAAGGACACTAGTCAAAAAATCATTCCGATCAGGATTCTATTGGCCAACAAAGATTAAAAGACGCCGAAGAACTAGTCAAACACTGCAAAAATTGCCAAATGTTTGCAAGACAGTGCACATGTCCCACTCACAATCTAATATGCATCCCACCAAAGATGGCCATTCTCATGCTGGGGACTCGATCAAGTCGGACCTCTCAAGAAATCCAAAGGAGGGTTTGAGTACATCTTTGTGGCTATAGACAAATTTACTAAATGGATAGAATACAAGCCATTGGTAAAATACAGCTCGGCCAAAGCACAAGAGTTCATCCAGAAAAATCATGCACATGATTTGGAATGCCAAATAGAATAATCACGTAGACCTAGGATCACCATTCACAGCTAATGAATTCAAAAAGTCGGGCTCAAGATCATGGATTCAAATCGATTATGCATCGATAGCTCATCCTCAAGCAAGCGGTCAAGTAGAAAGAGCCAACGGTCTCATCTTGGCGAGATTAAAACCAAGACTATATGAAGATCTCAAAGATTACGGAGCAAAATGGATAGATGAACTACCTAAAGTAGTCTGGGGATTAAGAACTCAAATAAGCAGAGCAACTGGCTACTCGCCCTTCTTCCTGGTATACGGATCAGAAGCCGTACTACTAGCCGACTTAATCTGGACATCTCCTAAAATTGAGCAATACAATGAACGGGAAGCAGAAGAAACCAGGAAACTAGAAATCGACAGCTTAGAAGAAATTAGAGTCAATGCAACACTACAATCAGCAAGATATATGCAAGGACTAAGAAGATATTACGATAAAAGCGTCCAACCAAGAACCTTACAAGCCGGCGATCTAGTCCTCCAGAAAATACAAAAACAGATGGAAGGCACAAACTACTCAGCCCATGGGAAGGTCCTTTCATAGTAACAAAAGTAACAGGACCGGGATCCTACGAACCGATGACTCAAGACGGAGCTCCAATAAAAAATTCATGGCACATCTCTCAGTTACGACGGTTTTTTGCCTAGAAATCAAAAGACATGTACTATTCATCCAATAAAGTCTCACTACACAATAAAGATTACAGAATCCTAACTTCTTTTCAGAACTAGATGAGAGCCAAGAGAGAGCTCGACCTATCCCGACTTCTAGAGAAACAGAACTTGGATGAGGGCCTACGGTCCGAACTAATCGTTGAAGTGCAAAATGGCTACAACCTAGCCTGAGCCCAACTATTCCGGGTTGTTTTCACAATACCGATGAGAGTACGGCTAAAGAAGTCAACACTCGCCTTATCCTAGCTCCTTTTCAGGACTAGATGAGAGCCAAGAGAGAGCTCGACCTATCCCGACTTCTAAAGAAACAGAACTCGGATGAGGGCCTACGGTCCGAACTAATCGTTGAAGTGCAAAATGGCTACAACCTAGCCTGAGCCCAACTATTCCAGGTTATTTTCATAATACCGATGAGAGTACGGCTAAAGAAGTCAACACTCGCCCTATCCTAGCTCCTTTTCAGGACTAGATGAGAGCCAAGAGAGAGCTCGACCTATCCCGACTTCTAGAGAAATAAAACTCGGATGAGGGCCTATGGTCCGAACTAATCGTTGAAGTGCAAAATGGCTACAACCTAGCCTGAGCCCAACCATTCCGGGTTGTTTTCACAATACCGATGAGAGTACGGCTAAAGAAGTCAACACTCGCCCTATCCTAGCTCCTTTTCAGGACTAGATGAGAGCCAAGAGAGAGCTCGACCTATCCCGACTTCTAGAGAAATAGAACTCGATGAGGGCCTACGGTCCGAACTAATCATTGAAGTACAAGATGGTCGCAACCTAGCCTTGAACATTAACTGTTCCAAGATGGCTTCACAACATCAAAGGGAGTACGACAGACAACAAAATATTCAAACATTTCAAGTCAACAACAAGATATTTGACAAGATTCAAGAAGGGAAATTCTTTTTTTTTTATATAAAATACAAGAAGACATCAAAATTTCATTACAACAAAGAAGTCTACTGCCGATGATCATCACCACCATCGAAGACGCATCGGCGTAATTTCTACAAGATTAGTAAACTCTCGAGCTAAGGCTATGACAACGGCTTCAGACTTCGAAAGTGCCTGCTCATCCTCGGGGAGTATGAGTCCCATCCATCACTCTATCAAGAAGAAAGTTGGGATCAATCACTCGGATGCAAGCCAACACACCCTCGGACGCCAAGCAAAAACAAAGATCCTTGGCGAAGTTGATAGTCCGCTCGGTCGGTCGGGAATAAATCGAACCCAAGTCGGACACGCATCTTCGCACCTCCTCGGCATGGAAGCAAGATCTTGGACGAACTCAGCCAGAGCCGACCACTTGTCTTCGAAGCCTTCGCACGAAACAGACAAATCTTCTATTGATGCCTTAGCCTGCAAAAGATCTCGATCGGCACCACGCCTAATCGCCCGAGCCGGGCTAAAGTTTCTTCAAAGATTCTCCTTTACCTTCTCCGAGTCATTGCGAAAGGTTTTTACTTCAAGCTTCAAAGCTTCAGTCTCTTCCGAGTACTTTTTCTTCAAAGCTGCAAAAGGAAGCGTAAGGAAGTCGAGAAAAAGCAAAGACAAAAATTATACGCAACAAAAAAGCATTTACAAGTACCTTGGAGATCTCGAGAAGCCTTCTTCTCGATTCAATAGCAAAGAACAACCTGAGCTCTCAAGGCAAGATCCGAGGATTGACGCCCTTGACGCCCTCATCAAGCGCCACCCCAGAGAAGCCAGCTCATCCAACAACTTCTTTTGAGACTCGACGAGCCAAAGAAGATGTCGAAATCGCTTACGTATTCCCCGCATATGGATAGAAAGAAATTAAGGAAAAGAACAAGACAAGAGAATCTACAAACAAGCCGGCCCTACCTAAAGTCGCTCAAAAAAGGACTTAAATTCTAATTCAAGCCTCTTAAGACGAGAACTGATTAAAAATCCTCTTCCAAATCCTGCATCAACTTCAAATCACGAACGTAATTCCAAGGAGGATAAAAAGGAGACAAAGGAGGAGAACACCCAACCCTAGGATGAGGAGAAGTTAGGGGTTGGGCAATGGCAACTTATCCGCTCCCCGAAGAAGTCGCCACAACCGCTTGAGCAGCCAAGAGTGAAGAAGTTCCAAAGAGCCAGAAAGGAGTCACCATGAGGGTAGACTCCACAAATAGGATTGGGGTCGCAAAGACACCTGATCCACCACACCAACACTCTCTGTCTTCTCGTAATCGGAAGCCGGAGCGTAAGAAATAGCAGCGAGATAACCTACAAAAACCAAAAAGTCAAAGACAAATGATGCAAGAAAAATAAAAAAGAAGTCGAAAAAGAAGAAAAACTTACTTAGGAGGACGACGGAAAGCAATACGAGGCCGAGGTGGTGGAGGAGGCATGACCTGCTCCAGATCCACCAACAACCCTAAGCAGACGAAGGAGCAGACCCTGCAAGGGTCCCAAAACTGAGGTTGAGAAGAAATCGCCCGGAGCTACAAAAAGCCAGAATCAAAGATAAAATAGCAAAGAAGTATACACACTAAAACCAAGACAACACTCACCGGTGAAGAAGGGGAGAGTTGTCAACATCCTCAGCCTCATCTTCAAAAAGAAGAACTGACCCACCTTCTACCAAGAAAGAAGAATCAAGACTACTTTTCAAAAAGGAAAATAAGTCAGGAAAATCAAACAACCTCTCACCTATCAGAAGGTTACCTGAAGGCTGAGGGGAAGGAGAAGAACGCGCCCGTTTCTATGCCGCTGAAGAAGAAGAATCTCCCGCAGCAGGTCTCTTTGCACCGGCACGAGTAATTCGAGGAAGGGCCACCGGCTGATAAGGAACATACTGAAGAATAGGCTCCATCAAAGAAACACCCGGCAAAACAACTCGGCCTTCAATTACCTTATGACCAGGAGCAGCCGGAGGAGCCGAAGAGGAGCAATCTCCCCGTCAACATAGAGAGAAGCATCGGCATCAAAATCCCTGCCAAAAGGCTTCAAAAAGAACAGAAGACAAGTCAGTATTAATCAAAAAAGTACTCAGAAAACATAAATACAAACAAGAAAATATAACTTACAGCAGGAGGAGGATTGCTGGCCGAGTACTCAAAGCCAATCATGGGGACCACCGACGCTCCCTTCAAAATCTTCTGGAGGCGCACAAGCACCTCGCCATTGGACAACTCGGTCGTGGCCACCATACGGGAGGGATCTTCAGCACCAGAGTACTCAAAGCCAAAATGCTCCCGTGCCTTCAAAGGCTGTACTCGGCGACGAAGATAGCTTGCCACAATAGCAAAATCAGACAAGCCATTTTGCTTCAAATAGCTTATCCGATCAAAAAGAGGTTGAAGAAGAGTCAACTCGGCAGGAGTAAGCTGCTCCCTCTCCCACCGATCATTAGAAACAGGCGGGACCCCCGAGTAGGTTTGGAGAGCTGGAGCACCAGCACCCCCGTCAAGATTTCTGGCGTAAAACCACTCGGACCGCCAGTCCTTCACGGATTCAACAAGGTCGTACTCAAAGAAGTGGCTCGACTTACGCCCCTGCCGAAATTGAATCCCACATCCACCAAGGGTATGGAGGGAATCATTGCGGAGCTGCGGCTTAAGACGGAAAAGAAATCGGAACAGATTCAGAGAGGGGGGAATACCAAGGAAAGTTTCACAAAAATGAACAAAGACGGAGAGATGAAGGACCCCATTGGGGGTAAGATCATGGAGGGAGATACAGAAATAACGAAGGAAACGATGAAGGAAAGAACAAGCCGGAAGACAGAGCCCGGCGCGAACAAAAGAGACAAAAAGAACAATTTCACCTGGGCGAGGAACAGGAACGCGATGCTCGCCAGGAGCAATCCAACCAGAAAACTCCTTAGGCTAGATCATTCCCCACTCCTGCAACTCAATCAGGTGCTTCTCCTGAGTAGTCGGAGGGGGGAAGTTCTTCGCGATGGCCTTCATAGCAGTGAATTCGGGATTCAGCTGCTCGTCGACCTCCTCCTCAAGAATGCATGGGCTTCTCAACTTCTGACTTCTTGGAAGCCACCTTCTTTCTACCCATGCAACGAATCAAGCAGCCAAGCTAAGAGGAGGATGCGTGGCAATGCAAGAGCAAAGATTTAGGGATTTTTTTTCTACGGCGCTAGGGTTTCAGGAAGCAAAGGCAAGGCGAAGAAGAAGAACAGTAACCGCAGCTAATTTATAGACCGGTCTTAAAAGGCCCACTTAAGGAGCAACGGTAAAAAGGCCAACGGATACAAGGCGCAGTAACAGGAAAGGCCCAGTAAACCCTTAAATCATGGGATAACGGTCCTTATCCCGTTGCCCTCCAACGGTAAAATATTGTGCCGTTACAAGGAAAGGTAGCTTTGCCAAGATTATCATAACAAGTCGACACAAAGGAAGACGGCCACGAACAACTTCACTTGAAGGAAGCCAGTCAACTTCTGAGCTAAAACAAGTCTACTCAAAGGTAGACAGCCTCCATATCGATCAAAAACAAGTCGGCTCGAAGACGGACAACCATAAACTCAGGACAAAACAACTCGGATCATTGCAGGATCAAATATTCTTCAATATTACAGGATACAAGGTTACAAGTCTTACAAGACCCATCGAATTCGAAAGAACATTAAAGCAACGGCTACAAGGAACCCCTGTAGAATTTAGCCATAGAAGAAAATTACGGTCTACAAGGAACCCCGTGGAATTCTGTCATAGAAGACAACTACGCACAATCCAAGACCGTCGCCGCGCACCTAGACTATCTCTCGAGGCGTAATGAGCCGAGCAGATCCAAAGCAACCTGGATACACCAACACAAAGGCATCCAAAATCGCCAAAAGGAGCACCGACGATCAAGCATCACATCGGGCCTCTCCAAGAACAAGTCGAATCGAACCCCATGTGAACAAGAGAGCTCCAGCTTCTGGCCGAGCGGTAGTCGATCTCGCACCGCACAGCCTAGAAGATCTGTGCGGCTCGGCAACCCTCCCACGCAGCATAGCCCCGGTAGAGTGGAAAAGAGGTACTAAGAGTGCAAAATGACCCAAAGACAAGGCACATCTCAAGACTTCTTCTACCCGCCGTAACGAGCCTCCAATCACAATGCTACTCCGGGATTAGTCTCGCCTCTAATCCCTATCTAAAGAATTCTTCTACCCACTAAGAAGACCATACTGGAAGAACAAGAAAGAAGCCCGGGGCTGTTCAACCTCGCAAACTATCATTTTCGCAAGAACAGAAGAAGCATACTACAAGACTCGAAAGCAACCCAAAAGGAGGTGCAATTTATAGGCCAAGATCGAGTACATAGACCAAGTTCACCAATTCTCGGAAGCATTGACAAGGGCAATAAAAAGAGAGCAAAGACAGAGCAATAGAAGAGTATATTCCGTGCATATCCCAAAGACAAGAAAAGCCTTTACATCACCACCGCCAAACGCCCAACCATAAAAAAAGCGTATATAAAGCACAAGAAAAGCAAAGTCACGAGTCGTTGTCCTTTTCCTACACAAAAGAACTCGAAAAAGCTCTGGGGGCTGCAGCTGATGTTTACCTGCAAGAAAGAACTCGAAAAAGCTCGAGGGCTGCAGCTAATAGTTACCTACAAGAAAGAACTCAGAAAAGCTCCGGGGCTGCAGCTGATGTTTACCTGCAAGAAAGAACTCGGAAAAAGCTCGGGGCTACGCCTAATAGTTACCCGCAAGAAAGAACTCAGAAAAATCGGAAGGCTACGATTGAAGAAAATAAAAAGCCATCGCCCGACTTCTTTTCGACCAAAACAACTCGCACGAAGGCTCGGGGGCTCTGCAGGGGTATATACCCTCAACTTTTTCTTTTTTCTCGAGACCCTCCAGCTACTTATAAATAAGTAGCAAGAGGCTCGGGGGCTACACTCAATGAGTGCACCTACGGCGCACAAAAAGGGAAGATTTTTTCAGCTAGACCACTTCGAAGCATCACTCCAGAAGCAAGGCGCTCCCCGAGTTCTACTTCGAAATGCTCGGGGGCTTGTCGATACGGGGCGTAGGTGACTACTCACCAGCACGGCTCCCGTTAGGACAAGAGCAAAAAGGACGGAACCAAGTAGAATACGGATCATCCTAGTTAGACGAATAGTAAGTAACCTCTGTAATAGGAACATAACACTTCCTATGAGTCCGACTAGGATTAGAAACCATAGCTCTGGCTCCTTTCCTCTTATAAAAAGGAGCCGAACACCTCTTTTTGTAATGCATTTAACAATACACGATCATACATCAATCCAATGCAAAAGGCCAAGGCCGGCTGGAGTAGAGCTTTTACTCGACGACGAGGCTCGAACCAGGATAAACCGTGTGTCTCTTGCATGAAACCACCGAGTTCTAGTTGTTCGCCGAGATCCGAATCAACCGCTACGGAACCCCGTGGCGGCTATCGGTGGTCAAACACCGACAGCGGTGGTGAGTGAATGGTGTTGCTGTTGCCGGCTACTGTAGTTAACTGAAACAGCTACGTTTGGCGATCTTTAACTCCCAAACCAGGAAGAGACAACAAGATACAATTGCACCGTGTGGTTCCTCTATAGGTGAACTACAACTTTGCTTACAGGATCAAGGTTTGATTCCCAGCGGTTTGTAATCTACAAGCTGCTAAAATCCCCTAAAAAGAAACTGAAACAACTCATTCAGTTAACCTGTCAACTAAGTATAGCAATTTGCTCTGTTGGGCATTTAATTACTGATTAAGCAACAAAGAAACAAACTCAACCAATTCCATGATATCAAAGTATAAACTTTGTACTATCAAATGGTGCAATTGGTCTCAAATTTTTATTTATGAAAAACTAAATTCCATAGCACTAAAAATTGAATAAAATTTCTGAAATCAGGGACTTAGAAAAAAATTCCAAGTTCTTCCCATTTGATGCTGAATTCAACGTAGAGGCTAGTTTTTGAACAAGTTAAAGCAAGATTTAGCTCTAGACCTTTAAATAACTTTTGTAGCACACAACTTATACTACAACTTTTATTTAGGGTTCCACTCCAAACACTGACTAAAACATGCACTTGTACTTTAAGCAATATACTAACTTGATACAACTCAAAATAACCTTGTCATCACATGTGAGCACATTACGACAAAAAGTTTAACAGAAACCCTACCTCATATTTGGTTTTAAACCATTTTAAATCATTTTTAAGATTATTACCATACATATGCATCATAGACATGAACAATTGCACTCACTTATGCATTGCAAGGTGTAGGTTTATGAAAATTTTAAATCAACCACACATAAGCACATGCTCGTGATGCATGCATGACAATGCTTATGCACATGAAATGTGATGCAGGGCATAATTAACATTTAGAAAGTTACAGCAGGTATAACCAGGGATGAGCTTATGTTGATATCTTTTGTCTAGAGTTATGTCCGAAGTTATCCAACTTTTCCTTGAGAACGAGTAAAAGCCTAAGTATGGATATGTTGTTGTCGGTCCTTAATGTTCAAATTCAACCATCAACTAGCCTTCCAAAGTGACTTAAAAGAAATTTATCTATCTGTTGACGGTGGATAGCGTCAACTTTTTATATATCAAAAGGAATGAGAAACACATCAATATCTAGAAGGCTAGGGTTTTATCTAACAATTTCCATGAGTTTTGGTGATTTACCAATTTCTAGGGACTAAGCCAGAAAACACCGAAAAAGGGGCATAACTATAAATCTACACCACGGAATTATCCATAACTCAGGAATGCGCCAAACTACTCTAGATGGATTCAGAACACACTAGAGCGAAAGGGAGGTAGGGCCACCTCCAGGTGGGGCCGGCCAGCCCCACTGCCCAGGCCGGCCGGCACCCCCTGTGGGGTCCACCTTCCCCCTTCTGGAATATTCCTCCACCGCTTTTGAGGATCAATCTTAGCCCTACGTGAAGTCGGTTTGATCAAAAGGCTGTCGTGCATCCCACCAGGCAATATAAGTAGGGCCAGACCCCCCGGGAAACACTAATTCATTCAATTCATTCCAACTCAAGTCATTTAGTGATCAAGTCATCTAGAGTTCAAGTTCTAGTTCCTTATAGCCTTCTAGTTCATAGTTTAGTCTAGTTAGATCTAGAGTAGAGGAAGTCAAGTTCTTCATCGATCTTGAATTCCTGACGTTGTCAAGAAGAGAAGAGTCTGGTATAGTTTTTAAGCTTTTCTTTCTTATTGTAATATCTGCGTTTGTACAATCATTACTAGTAACATTATTTTTCATTATTATATTCTTGATTGTATTGTTCATTGTCTACTTTAATATGTCTAGTAGAGTTAGTTTGCTATGATATTCATGCACTGGTTCATATAGAGTTCATCAATTCGATCGGTTAGTGAGTGGTAGGTTATATGTAGGCATGGTGCCTAGATGCGTTACTTATTTGCGAATATCCCCAGTTGTGCTGGGTAGTGAGGTAGATCGTGGATGTGACAGATCCATTGAGTCCTTTGTATACGGTGGATTGGTAGAGTGGAACTGTCGGGTTAAGAGTATATTTATATACATGAGGTTTCACGTACTCATCTTTTTTCTATACATTGCTCGTGTTTGGAAATATTAGTAGTATTACTTAACAATGATTGTTAGATATACTTGCACTAAATGAAGTAGCCTTGACTGTAGCTAGAATACTTAGGAGTTATTTCTCTATTAATTGATTAGACGATGTTAACATGACTAGATTGCTCTGAGTGAATTAGTAATATTATGAGATGACCGATCATATTTATCATTCATCTATTATTTATCTTGTGACACCTTCCCCCGTTGTTGAGGAGAGTTGACATTGGCTACATCTCTTATCCACTGCATATAAGTGTTATCAATACTATAGAGTAGTCTGCTTAGCAATGCCTTCCCAAAGGGTAAAATTAAATGACAACCTCGTAATACTCTAGGTAAAATGCTATAATAGTATAATTATCTGTCCGCTTGCAGAATTATTTTTAGTTTATATATCCTTTATTTATTTCTGCCTAGTCACATGAAATGATAGATTAGATTAATATCAATAATTATTTCTAGCTATATAATTAGGGATGACAACCTAGTTATATGCTTAGGAGTAAAGGTAAGAGATAGGTAACTAGTTGCTAAAGACAAGTTAGTCAGTACCATACATCTTGTAGCGTTGTTATCTTAATGATGCTATGAGATGTCAACACTACCTAGAAGTAGGGCTTTGACTAACGAATTCTATGAGTTTTGGTGAATCAGTGAGTTTGCAGACATACACTGGAAATGACACGCTTTCGAACTATAATGCAACAAAGAATGTAAGATTAGATGCTACGGCAGCATAGGAAGATTCTAGATGGAACAAAAAGACAACCCACCGAAGCTGGACCGAAGCCCAGCCGGGGGGACCGGTAGGTCCCACCCTGGACTGCCCGGTCCTATGTGGGGCCCGCTGGTGACTCGCTTCGTCTAGGTCACTCCATTGCCTTTGAGGATTGATCTCCACCGTCCGCTGAAGTCGGTTTGATCCAAGGGCTCACGTTCATTCGCCAAGGCTATAAAAGAAGAGGCAACCATCTGATGTCGGGAAAACAGGCGGCTAAGACCCGCCTCCGCATCAGCAGAGACAAATTTAGTTTTTGGTTAAGTTTAATTGGGACAAAAGTAAAAGAACAGGTATTGCGAGTCCATACTTCCATAATTCTTATTTCCATAATTCTTATATTTGCATAAAAATTATGTTGTAAATTACATGGTTTAATGGGCTGCTGGATGAAAACTTTGATCGATGGAAATACATGTGATGTTGGATGGAAGCATAATATTATTTATTTAATGTGCTGCTTTAATTATTATATGTGTAGTGTATGTGTTGTGTATATGGGCTGTATGTTTAGAAATGGGATATGTATGTGGGTTGTATGTGCTGTAGTAGTGGGCTAAAAATTGGCCTTCAAATTGACTGAAACCGGGTTGTAAATATGGCTGAAACTGGGGTCGCTAAAATAGCTAAAAAAAAGGCTGCGAATGGCTAAAATTGGGCCAAAACTTGGCCCATCTTGGATTTTGGCCTGGTAATAAATGGGTTAAGGTATTGTCCACATCATCATTGTTGACGGTCGTTATTGTATGAAACTAACCGTCAACTAGCCATAAAAAGGATGCAATTGTGATCATCGGTAGATATAGGGTTTACACCGATGTAATTCCACGAGTTTTGGTGTTTCACTTTGTTTACGCAGCGTAAATCGAAAAGACGCAACCGCGAGAGCTTATTGGAACGTAGAACGGAAAAACGGACACCGCGGCAACACAGAACATTCTAGAAGAGACAGAAAAGGCACCACGCCGAGCCGGGGGCAAGCCACCACCAGTGGGACTGGCGGTCCCACCCTAGACCGGCCGGGCGGCACTGGGGCCCTGGTCGCGGCCCGGTTTGCCCCTGGTTCATTCCACCGCTTTTAAGGATTAATCCTAGCCGCCTTGTCAATTTCGGTTTTCATCCGATGGCTCACGATCATCGCCCGGGGGCTATAAAAGGAGGGCGTGACCCCCCCCCGGGAGGGGGGCACATTCATTCATTCCTCATTCAAAGTTCGATCATCGGCCGAAAACCCTAATCGAGCTCCTTAGCTAGGGCCTAGATAGCTAGTTAGAACTAGAGGGAGGCAAGCGCGAGCTTGATTCCGGAGCCATCAAGAGCTTGGATTTGGTATAGTTCTTACCTCCTCTCGCTTTTGTTCTCTTTCATTGTATAGTTATATGATTGCTACAATTGAATTGATGAATACTTATCTACTTATATTCATAGTTATATTGTTCTTTTGTCTATTGTGGTTATATGCTTAGTATAGCTAGATTGACATTATACTTATCCATAGGTTCGTATAGCGCTCATCTAATTGATCGTGGGTGAGTGGTAAACATTATGTAAGCATGGTGCTTATACGTTGTTTATCTGCGAATGCACCCTATAGATCGGACTTGGTAGATCGCGGGTGTGACAATCCTGTTGAGTTCTATGTAGTCCAAACCCCGTTTATAGGCACAGTAGGGCTTTTATACGAAGGAAGGATGTGCTATGTTCTCAAACTTCCCTAGTATGTCCACTATGAATAGATATAATACTAACCTTAGCTATGACTACTAAGTGTATTGCATTAACCATAATATGCATTGACATGTAGCTAGGAATAACCCAGGAATATCTCTTGATGTTCCGCTAGTAACTCTAATGATATAGCTAGGAGTTTCTATCTGTTTATGCTGATGATTATATACTTATCTTATCATTTATCTTGTGACTTACCCCCCCGCATTGAGTAGCGAGGACATGGTTATGCTTATCCATTACACCCTAGGTTAACACGCTACCTTTACATGAGAGCCATGTAGACCTTCCTTTGGGAAAATATAAATGACAACCCGTAATACTCCGGGTAAAATGCTACAATGGTATTTGATCTGTGCGCTTGCGGATACTATTTCTATATTCTAAATGGTGGCATGATTTAACACCACACCCCTTGGTGTTATGCTGGGGATGACAACTTGGCATTCTAGTGGCGGTGCTCTGCTCATGCAATTTTTGGCACCGTTGCTAGAGATAACATTAAGAGGTGTCAACAATCATCCACGTAAGCATTTATGCTGACTTGGCAATTCATCCGTGACGTTTATTTTTCATCACAGAAAATGGACTTGGGCTGGGCTAACTAGGCCTCGGGCTCTACCGTGATGATTTAAAATCGTCACCAATTCTATTAATCTGTGAGGATGAAACGTCACGGAGGTTAATCCATGACGCTCAATCCATGATGATATCGAAAATCATCACAGATGCTGCTTGGTGATGATTTTTTGGTGATCCGTGATGAAAATTTTTCATCATGGATTAGCAGGATTCTTGTAGTGAGAACACCCCTGATTAAGAGTTCCAACATGAGTACATGAGAAAATAAAAATTACATCATATGGCTTGCTATTACAAACTACAAAATGAAAACAAAGTCTTCAGCCTTGTAGTCGTAGATGGATGCATGGCATATATTTGAACTTGGCCATGGTCATGTCTTTGATGAATAGTACATCATATCATATATGCACGTGATTTATTTCGAGACTAAATTTGACATAGTCTTATCGGACATGATTAAGTCTGTTTTGACATTTGACATATACGATGCACTTATCATGTGGTACAATATTTATTTAGGCTAAAACAAGCTATCTTGACCTTGTTAGGCTATCCGCACTCGTCATCCTTTAAATCCATACTCCATGCATCCTAGTCATCGAGATTCTCTCCTCCATATACGTTTCTTCCGCACCCATCATCCTCTATATATCTACTCTATATCAACTACCAGCAACCGGACCCACATGTCAGATTCATTTTTCCTTCCCCCTTCCTCCCGTCGCGCTCCGAGACGCATCGCCGTCGCCAGCCCTTCTTCACCGCCCGCCCGCCTGAAGCCGCCCAACCTTCCTCCCCTCGCCCCACGGCGCCCGCACCGCCCGCCAGACGCCGCCCAGCCCCGCCTCCCCTCGCCCCACGCCACCGTGCTCCACCCGCCCCAAGCAGGTCGTGCCGCCCGCCCCCTCTCGCTCCACCCGCCCCAAGCAAGCGGCGGCGTGGCGGCGGCGCGGCCTCCTCCCCTCGGCCGGGCGCGAAGCGGCGGCCGCGCGGGCGGGGTGGCGCTGGCGGCGGGCGTAACCTCGCTGCCTCCTCCTCCGGCGGGCCTTGCAGGGCGGCCGCCGCGGACGGGCCCGGAGTCGGCCGAGGGGCGCGCCACCACTACCGCGGGCGCTGAGCGCCGCGCTTCTCCACCATGGGCGAGCGCGCTGCCGGGAACGCCGCCGCTTCCACCCGCTGGCGCGCTGAGAGCGCCGCCGCACCACCCGCGGGCGAGATGCCACACGGGGGCGCCGCCCCTCCGCCCGGCGCAGTACCGCCGAGCACGGGGCGCTGGAGCCGACGCGCCGGGCGGCGCGCAGCCGGGCGCGCACAGCCAGCGCGAGGGCGCGCGGGGGCGCGACGGCGTCCCGGGCGGCGCAACCGGGTGGGGACGCCGGCGGCTCCTCGCCACCACCGAACAGCCAAGGCACACGGCGGTCGGCCGCCCTCGTCACAGCCCACGGCCGGGCAGCCTCCTCCTCTCCTCCCTCCCCAACCACGGCGACGGGCGACGGCGACGGGCGCTGCCCGCCTCCTCCCTCCTCTCTCTCTCTTGGCGGCAGGGTGGCGGGGCTCACGCGCCACGCCCGCCCCCGACGCCCAGAACACGCTGGGCATGGCGGACGGGCGGCCTCCCCGACGGCTTCTCGACGCCGCTGCAGCCGCCCGTCTGAAGCCGGGCGTCCCGGAAAGCGCTGCCCCGGACGGCTTCCCGACCCAGTGCAGATAGCCTTATGACTTGAAAGACATGCCGTAGCACTTGGCTTGGGCATGGCACGTGCAACAATTAATTTATGTTAGCATGCTTGTATGCTCACGACATGGTATTTGGCCAAGGACTTACATGTATGTATCATGCCATTTAATTTCATTTATTTTATTTTATTTTCTTTAACCCAGCTAGGCATGATATAAATGCCATCTAGCTAAGATGCAAGTATTTAATTTATCCCTGATGCAAGGCACTTGGACGGCCGCTGCTGGGTATAAATGATATATTTAGAAATTATGACGAATATGACAAAGCTTGTTTGACTTAGCTAGGCCTATATTTATCTTTGAGACATTCTGGTTATTTTGACCATGGTGCCATAGCAGGTTTAACTAGCATAAGCGGTCATGTCTTGGAACTTCACATCAAGGAGCCAATTTTCTATGGTTTAGCCGCAATTTAAAACGGGCCTAAATTTGTTTAATGCATGATTAAGAATGCTTGATTTCATCAGCAGGGATGCACTATTTAGCAGGCAGTAGTGAACATCTGGACCTTTCATTTTTATATATATGCATGCTGCATGTATGCGACACTTATTTAACATTCTAATTTGAACATGATATGGGCGCATGTATATACACACGCACAATTTTTTGACATAGCTTCTTATGCACGGATGACTGTTTCTTTGATTTGATAAAAACCGACACATGATTTATGTTCATGACCGTGGCATGCAAGTTTTTTTATTTTCTTTGATGCATGATATGTATATAAATATGACGATATTGCCGTGGCCAAAAAACATATATAGATCATTTGAATATGGAGCCAAATCACATCCACATCAATTTTATCATGAACCGGGCGGAGCCAAAACGCGTCCACCAATTTTGTACCATGAACCATGATTGGACGGAGTCACATCGCGTCCGAACCAATTTACCATAAACTTTTAAATCGGGTTGGAGCCACAACGCGTCCCAACCAATTTCACCATAAACCATAACAAAAAGAGTCACAGCGTGTCCGACCTAAATTTCAACCGTGGGATGGAGCCAAATCGCGTCCAAAACCCGAATTTCACCGAGGCACATTTGTTGGCTTTACCGGGGCCGCAGCCCATGCACACAGCGCAGCCATCACCGATGCATTTACCTTTTACCGGGGTAAGACCCATACGCATAGCGCGGCCTTTTGGCCCTCAGGCTATCCGCACTCTTGGTACTCTAAATTTATCCTTTAAAAGACCTAGTAATCAAGATTCTCTCCTCTATACGTAATTCTTCCGCATCTATCCATCCTCTATATCATCCTCTATCTACTGTGGGGTCCACTTATCACTTTATCTAAATATATCCATGTGACATCTTGTTTCAAAAGATTTATTGAAACAAATTTAATAGTGCAATTGAAATTTAATTTAGGTTTTTAGTTTGCAAGTTATAACATTTTTTCTAGTGAGAGCTTTATTTGGACAGTGGGGCCCGCATTTGGACAGAGCTGCAATGGAAAACTGGGAGGAAGAGAGCGGGGACAGCAGCAGTGGGTGGCAGTAGTAGTGGGCCAGTGCGGCTAGCGTACCGACGCTACTCTGTTACCAGTACCGGATTCAGGATGATATAGCTCACAGCGCTGCAGCGTTTTTCCTACGCCAAAACATTTTCTAGATTCTTTTCCAGTAGCCGGTGCAGATAGCCTTATACCTTTACGAGAACATGATGTCGAGCACCGCCCTCACTGGCCCTGTTCACCAGAATAGAGGACGAGTGCTTGTATTGATGACGTGGTTGCCGCAGACCAGAACAAGGTGGGACAGGAGCGGAGCTCCCTGGTGCGTCTCTTGCCGAGAGATAGGAGCAAGAGCGTGGCTCTTTGATTTGCCTCCGAGAACCAGAGCAGACTGAGAGACAGAGGCAGCGGCACGGTGGAGATCTTCACCTTCCTCGGTCCTCCGATGGCGACGCGGTTTGCAGCGGCGCCTTGCTCCGGCGTATTGCCTCGCTGGTGCGGAACGAAGGACTGACTGCTCGACGATGTAGTGTTTGCGGTGGGCAGTTGGCAGCCTGGCGGCGCTCTGTGTTGCTTGGCGAGCAGCGCAGCAGCCTGACGGTGATCTATGGAGCGGGGCAGCCTGACGGCAGTAGTGTATATGGAGCGGGGTCTTGAACGCTGGGAGCAGCCTGCTGTTTATAGAGCAAAGCGGGCCAGCAGTTCCTTCTACCAATGGCGCCGGGGCGTCCGAGTTTGAATCGCTACGCGCGCTGCTGGTTCGTGTGCGACGTGCAGTCATGGAAGTTGCTTGACTCGGCCGCGGGCTCGGGGGGCTCCTTTCCCTGGCACGGGAACTATTTTGTTTATCCTTTAATTGCATTGATTAATCAATTAATATATTAAATAATAACGACTTTTCTCTGATTAAATCCAACTGTACGTTATGCACACGCCAATACGGTGTACGTGCAGTCGTAGCTAGCCAGCATACATCCAATTCTACAGCAATACACAAATTAAGGGAGCCTCGAGCCAAAATAAAAATACAAGTTTATACCTTCTCGATTTTTTTTATTAAAACAAACATATTAGACAAGCTAAACATTACATGTATTAATATTACCACAATTCTTAGTAAACCCCCACTGATGAATGGTAAGAAAACCCCAAATCCTGGTATCTAGATGGAAAATCATAGACCATACTTGCAAAATAAATTACCAATCTCTTACCTCCGTTAATATCAGCTTTTATTATTAGGATCCAAATCGATCAGCTCTGTCAACAAATTGTTAAAAAAAAACACGTAAAAGAACCCAATGAACTGACCAACTGGCCTCCACCAAGGATTTTTGCTTGGCTTATCTTGCAGACCATGGAAAATGTGTCATTGAGGAACATGACCATGGAAAATGATCTCAGTGAAATCTTCTTCCTCCCACCGTCCTCCCAAGCATATGATGAATTGCTTGACCTTCAACATTATCTAGCAGAAGGCAGTATGATGATACTATCAAGGACTCCTGGACACTAATCTAGGGTGCCAAATATTCCTCACGCCATTTGTATGCATATGCTTTTAATGCAGTGGAGGTGCACCCCATCTACAAAATTCTCTAGAAGTCGCGTTGCAGTCCCTGGGTAAAGTTTTTTGCTTGGCTTATCTTGATGAACTGATTAAACACAAAAACAATGTTGCGGTGAAGACACTTGATGTGCAGTGCTTTGTGTCATGTGCAATCAAGGGATAGAGGAAGATATAGAACATCTATTCTTTTCATGCCCTTTTGCCATGCATTGCTAGAATTCTATTGGCATCACTTGGGATCTGGGCGTATGTCTACAGGAAAGGTTTGCAAGAGCATGAGTGGCACATGGATTGGACTTCTTCATAGAGATCTCCCTCCTTGTGGCCTAGGAGCTCTGGAAGCTACAACGACAAAGTTTTTCAAAGGCGAGATCCTCCACATAGCATTTGGTTAGCAAACTTCAAAAATCAATGTTTATTACAGTCTGTTAGATTCAATGACAACCTGAGGTCAGCTTTTTGTTTTTGGTTAGACGCTTTTAGCTAACTCAGGTTTGTAACCCTATGCTCTCTTTTCTTTAATATATCTTTAAAATCTGCTGTGGGGTTCTCCCCTAGTCTTTTGTGTAAAAATAAACGAACAAGATAGAGATTTATTTGTTTTATTCCAATTTCATCAGTACACATTTAATATAACTTTAGTTCTCAACATTCCTAGTGATCAGAAGAACTCAACTTTTTGTATGTGCAACAGCACGATGGGATACCAATCAAGTCGAAGCAATCTTTTGTAAAATTGGTGTGCCCCAACGACACACATAGTCGTTGGCACTTGTCAAGGGTGCATCCTTCTAGTCTATGGCAATCCGCTGCAACAAGAAAATTAATGATTAAACTGAATCATGCCATGAAAAGAAATAAAAGGATATGAGCAAAATAGTTAGATTACATATAGATGTTTCTCCACGTCCTTGAACAAAGAAAAGTGATATGACCCACTAGTACACAAAACGTTTTTTACAGGCGGTTGACAACGTATTTGCACCGGGCGTTTTTCCCAACCGCCGGTCGCGAGGCCAGTGAAAAATGAGCCATTTCCACCGGGCGGTTGGTTGAAAACCGCCGGTGGAAATAGATTTCTACAAAGCGGTTCTCTTAAGGAACCGTCTCAGAAATCGCTGTCCAGAAAAACACCAAAAATTGCAAAAAATATTTTTAAAAAGGCAAAAAATATTTTTCGAACCTGGGAGGCACCCGCCCGCCTGCCTCCGTCGAGGTCGCAAGTCGCGCATTTTTCACAAAAATCGCGGGGCCAGCGGCCGCTGGGTTCGAACCCGCGACCTCGGCTTCGTGCGTATCCTCCTCTACCACTCCACCCACACGTCACTTGTGTCTAGATACCATTTTTGTTCCCCACATATTATACAAACCCGACGGTAAATTGAATATTTGAGGGTCTAAACGATTTCAAATGAAAAAGTGGTGAACTACAAAGTTTCATAACTTTTTGAGATCTACAACTTTCATTTAGAGTGTTTCTCGATCCGAGGTCATTTGCAAAATTTGGATTTCAAATTTGAAAATTTGATTCGTAGTTTTCCATAAAAAGATGATTTCAAATGAAAAAGTTGTCAACTGCAAAGTTTCATAACTTTTCGAGATTTACAACTTTTATTTTGGGAGTGGCATGATCATAGTGACCACCATATAGAGAGGCATTATTGCATCTTTGGTTTTAAGAGCCGTTAGATGAGGATTTCACGCCTAACCGTTTGACTTCTCTTCTCTTATGTGAGGATTCTTTGTCCATGGATATATAGTGGTAGATGTATATGAAGAAAATATGGCCTACTATTAATTATTGGTGTCATTGCTTCCCACTCAGTTAAATATCTTTAGCTATCATTCTTTTGATGCCTTATTCTTTCCTCTCCATTTAGGAGATATCTTTAGCCATCATTCATCCAATGCCTTGTACCACTATGTTGTTTATTAGTAACTAATTAATTTTTCTCGATATTTGTGTGCATTACTGAGCCATCTATAAATAATCCCTTCATTTATATTACTTATCATTGTAGCATTCAGATTTTTCTTTCAAAATATTTGTCATTCTCACATTCTAAAACACTCAACCCTTCATTAATGTACTCACATAGCTGCTTTATTTTAGAAAAAATATTGGAATGTAATTAATGAGGATAACAATGTAATGTACTACAACTTATTATTTGGTCTAATAATACTTGCTTGAACAACATGTAATTTGAAACCACTGAAGTAGCCATAGTGTAACATTCTAAATGTTAATCATGTTGCATTTCATTTTCATTAGTGCATAAGCACCATTTTGCATTTAATCATAAGCATGATCTATTGCAAGTTTCATGTGTGCTACATGTTTGCTCAATAATCTCAAATGTTGTTTAAAAAGGTTTGGAAGTCAATATCAAATAGGGTTTATATACAACTTTTTGTCTAAAGGTGCTCACATGTGATGGTAATGTCAATTATGCTCTTATCATGTTACTAGAAAGCTTAATGTGCAACAATATAAATTATTCAGTTTTTGGTGTTGAACCCTAAATAAAAGTTGTAGTATAAATCCTATGCTACAAACTTTATTAAGGGATCCCGGCTAAATCCCATTTTATATTACTCAAAAAGTCACTTGAAATTTGAATTCAGCACAAATTGGAAAGGACTTGGAAATTTTTCTAAGTCTGGAATTTCAGCATCTACATTCAATTTCTAGGGCTGATTTAAATAGTTTTTCATAAATAAAATTTTGTAAACTAGTTCACCAATCGTTAGGACAAAGTTTGTACTTTTGAATAATGTAATTGGTTGAGCTATTTGATTGATGGTTAATCCTTAATTAAATGCCAAATTCTGTTAAATGCTGTAATTAGCTCACTGCTTAACTGAATGGGTGTTTTCAGTTTGTTTTTACTTAGGTTTAGCAACCTGCAGCTTGCAAACCTTTGGGATTTAGTTAGTGATCCTTTTGACAAAGTTGTAGAACACCTACCGGAGATCACCACAGTGCAAGTGGATTGCAATGTGGTTGCTTGAGCTAGGAGTTATCGAGAGTTGAACTTTGCATTTTCAGTTGGCTACAGTAACCGAGCAGCAGCAGCTTCTCGACACCTTTGCCGTGCCCGACGGCGATTCGTCGCCGCTGCCACACCACACCCGCGCTGTTGCTCAAGTCGCCCTGGCCAGTATTGAGTGGAGAGCTCATGCTCATGCCCATGCCGCTCCTTGAGCCCGCCAGCTCGCCGCCGCTCTCCCTCCTTCTCTCTTCTTCTCGTCGCTGCCACGGGAACGGCCGCCCGTATTTCCCGTGTGCTCGGCGAGGCACTGCTAGCCGCGTGGGCGAATTTGTGAGGACGTCCGCTAACCCTCCATACCTGCTTAGCCTTTAAATAGCCGATGCCGGCCGTCGAGCACCTCTTTTCCTCCTTCTGCTCACCGTCGGCCGAGTTGCGTTCCACCCCAAAATTCGCCGTCACTTCTCCATCTCGGTCCAATTGCATTTGCCACCAACTTCACCATCCTTGTGCGCGTCGTTTGCAACCGATAGAGTCGTGTGCCATTGCCGGTGTCGCTCAGACGACCATCGTCTTCTTCCCGGCCGGCGAAAGCACCGCCGTGCTTGGTCGCACCCTGGCCAAGCTGCTCCAGAGCCTCTCTTGCTCACCTAACTAGTGTGCTGGGCTCGCCTTGAGCTCCTGGAGCTCATCGGCCCCTTAAACCCCTTTGCCGAACCATAGACGCGGCGGAACGCCGCCGTACCGCCGCTGCACGCCGCCATAGCTGCCTCCGCCGAGGATCTTTTCGTTCCACCTCGCCTCCGGCTAAACCAGTGGAAGCCCAATATCTTGGTGAGCTTGCGAAGCTGACCCTGCCCTTGTCTTGATCTTTACCAGGTCCTGTTAGCCGGAACACCACCGCGCCGCCGCGCCGAGCCTTGCCAGGCCGCCACGGCCGCCAGTGTGTCTCCTTGGATTGCAAATCCAGACAATCCAGTACCTAGATTGATTTGCCTTAACTTTGTGGTCATGTTGGTATGCTCATCGCTGCCGGAAACCTCCCCGGTGGCGAGGTACGCCGGCAAACCGCCGGTGGCACCCCTCGGCCGCGCCCCTGGCCAGAGCCGAAGCCAAGCTAGGGCCGGCTCACGCAGCTGGGCCGGGCCAGCCAGCCACAGATCTGGTCGAGCCGGGCCACTTTAAGCCCGCAGGCTTTCCCTCCCTTTTGAATGTTTGAATATTTCTCCATGCTAATAAATAGTGCTGCCTTTTGTGAATTTCATGGAAATTTGTATGAGTGTGATAAAATTCTAAGAATTTTTGTGTGGAATCTATGCAGTAGTATATTTGAGAAAAATATGAAACCAGGAAAAACAGCAAGTTTTACTTGATCAAAAATTACCCCTTTTAATTGTTAGGGAAGTCTTCCATGATTTTTAGGAAATAAAATATTACTCCAAAAATTATGAAACTTATTTTGCACCTGTTTTATTATGTTCCCAATCTGTACAAAAAGCTTGGAGTGAATTTGAGCATGTTTGATAAAATCATTACTTCCAAAATTAATAATAAAAAGAAAGAAGGTGCATTTGATTGCATGTTTGTGTTTAATTGAATCTTTTAATTGCATACCTATTCTATTTATCAATTAAGGGTTACTGTTTATCATTGAAATACTCTCTTTGGATAAATAATAACTTATGATTTCATGTTTGCTAGAGTTTTAGTAACATACATATTTATTTTGTTTTCCTTTTGAAGTAAAGCCATCATGTAATGCCTTGTGTGATTTTTTTCTCGAATTGATTGTGCACCCTAAATCATGACACCCTAGTGATCTATGGCAGTTCTCCGATTTAGTGATAATGGTCATGATTCACTAGTTGAGGGTAACTGGTTGTTAATTTTAGTAGTTAAATTGACCTTAGCAGAGAAGAGATATGCACCTACTCTACGTAGATTAAAACAAGTAATGTTTAACTACTTAATCCAACTCGATAATATAGTGTTGTCATCAGAGAAAGAGAATTGCACACATGGAACCTTATGTAACTTTTTATTATTGTCATTCACATGATCATATCATCATATATCATTTCATGTCATAGCATCTTATCATCGTGCATCCTATATGCATTCTCGTTATTTATGCACCCCATGCATTCATATAGGATCGAGGAAGAGGATTCTGTTGAATACGTGGTGACCAAGAGAAGAATCCACAGGAGTTGCCACCCGAAGGCGAAGGACGAGACTCTGAACCACTATCGAAGTGCACTAACCACAGACTCCACTTTTCGTCAAGGCAAGCCCTGAAGCATCCTAAATACCTATTCTATCTTTTTGAAATGCAAATAATCTTTTCCCTTATATAGTACCGTTATGTGCATTAAGTTGTCAGGGGTGGTTGACACCGTTGTTGCATGACTTCCTTGGCCACTAAAATGAAAACCGTTTATAATTACTAGATGAAATAGTTAGTTATGCTTAGCCATGCGTAGATTAGTAAGAAGCCGGATGATTCCCTGTCATCCGCACCACTTAGGTTGGTACATGTGCTATCCTTAAACATGAGGTGAATGATAATTGGAGACCGGACGGGATTCGGTGTTGGTGATGCTACAAGACATGGAGGTCTTGTATGCTTTTAGTTTTCCCGTCTAAGTCGATCGAGGACCATACCGTATTCTGGATCTAGGTATGAGATTGAACGTACCTTCACATAATAGCCGAATAACTCGTTTCGACTATGAAACCGATTAGCTCGTTCGAAGTAGGTATGGAACTGTTAGCATTACTGGGAGGAGAGCAAAAGGTGTGAGGGGATTGATCCAAAATCCAGCAGCAACTACAGGCCACGGGTCGTTGGGGTACTGACTGGTGAGGATCGAGGACCATGAGTTTTACGAAAAGGTTCAATCCTATTTTTTGAATAGAGTGAACGGTGATTCGCACGGGTGAGGTACACACTCGTGCGGGTGTGTGTACGGGCTTTACCCAGCTGGTGTAATCGATTCGAATCGCCGTCTCTCCCGGATAGTGAGAAACTCATGCCTGACCGTAGAGACGTAGTAAAAGAGATGGAATTTACTATTGATATTGGAAGGATTATAATTGGTACCTCATCTTTAGTTATATGTTTGTTATAATTCAAATGTATGTTTTAGAAAGGTACAAACCTATTTAGGAATAACCTCTCAATAACTTTGCCGTCGATATATAAAACTTTGGAATCTAATAATGAGCACTTTCGCAAAAGTTGCTAGCCAACAAACCCCACTCTACATAGCCTATCATTTATCCTTGGTGTTTTCTTTTATTTTCCCTGTCGGGTAAGTCTTGCGGAGTATAATTGAGTACTCAGGGTTTTTACCCATCGTTGCAGGTGTTAACCTTTATGAAGGCTTTGGCATTGCTTGCTTTAATCCTGTGGATGATTTGGTTTAGTAAGGCCAACGGGCATAGTCATATCGTATAACTCTCTCATCATGCTTGTAAGGGGGTTTGATGGAAACTGGTGATATACCACAACCTTTGTTATTGTAATTTAGAAACAATGCCACTTTTCTGTAACATATTTGGAACCAGTGTGTAATTATTTTCCACTGTAAACTCTGTATAACTGATGTATGATGTTTCCTTAATCATGTGATCCTGGATGTAAGTTGATTTACCGAGGTCCTTCGTGACACTCGGCGGACTAACGGATTCATTCGAGAAGCGGTGTATGCGTGTCAACGTTGTTAACGGGGACAGTAATGCTTAATTTCGGATGGATTGGTCGGTTCTGTCACACATAGATAGCCATGTTTATAACCAAGAGTGTGAGATATGACCTGTATTCCGATGAACCTATAGTCAAACACATGGATCATTGATATTTGCTGAGAGCTGATGATGAGGCCATGCAACATTTGGATATGATCATTCGAGTTCAACATAAGGTGTGTTTCATGTTGGCATTTCTTAATGTCATTGCTAGAATTAGCAATGCCACCAAGAAATACCTTGACGATAGTTCTCGGGCGACATGTAATGAGTCCGCAAGCGCACAGAATTATCGTTGTAGCATTTCACCCAGTGATATTCAAGTATTGTTCATTTATATTTTTCCAAAGGAAGGCATGGTATAAAAGACTAGTATGGATATGAACAAGATAACATGACTGCATGATAGACCAACACTCATAGCAGGGGTAAACGATAATGGATTCAAATATTGGACATGCACAATGAGCATATCTTAGGGGTAGAAGAGAAAGGTAGCAAAAATAAAGAATAAAAAAATAATCTAATAGGAGCAAGTATATCCTAATACAACTATGCAAAGAATAGCTAATAATCATACATGTATATGAACAAGAGATAGAACTAGGCATGATATGGATCTAGAGATTACCATGAGTACTGGTCTACCAGCAACCTCTAGTAGTAATGTACGCACTCCTACACCATAGCCGAACATGGGGGAGTGCAAGGGACGGACAGGGCTAACACCACCTGTTGACAATTCTTAATGTGACTACCAGAGATAGAGATAAATCCTAGTCTTTGGTAATGGTGCTAGAAATGCTTGTTGGCACTTCTAACCCCACGAACAGAATAGGAATTCCACAAGCGCACATAACTATCTGTAGCACTTCCTTGGTGAGTACCAAGTGTCGATTTATATTTCCCCAAATGAGGCTAGGTAGTGTGGTCACCTAATGTGATTAGACAGGCTTAGCAAAGGTATGCAGTTGACGATAACTGGTAAAGGGTAACTAATCTAAGATAGATAACTAACCTAAGGATAACTAGGATAACTTGAACACTCACGAAGCGTAGCTAGAAGTGTAGCATAGCCCAGAGTAGAGTAGCCTATATAATCTTATAGTAAACTAAGCTAACTAGTACTATTGTGATGATCCTTAATGTTGTGGGCATGCACCTTGCCGGATTTAACCTAGACACTTTACACCTCAGGGCCCTACGTATCTCTAGACCGAACGTGGTGGAATACAAAGGATGGACAGGGCTGTCACCACCTGCCAACTAACATAACTAACCATGGGTCTAGGTGTACTTACAGGTAGACAATAGCCTAAGCACCACGCTTAATCTAGTGACCTACTATCTCAGCCTGAGCTCCGATGAGAAAGGGCCGAGACACCTTATGCAGACGGTAAGACGAACACTAAGAGGATCATACTAATAACTAAGATAACTATGGTTACTAATGCTAAGCTCAAGATCCCAACGATAAGTATAATAAGGACAAGACTTAAGCAAAGCACAACAATCACTGAATCAAGTACTTGAACAAAGTAAAGTACTAATAAAGTAATGCTAAAGATTACAAAGGAAAGAGAAGCTATACCAGACCAGGGGACTCTAGGCCTCCTAGGAGCTCCTCTTTACTCTCCTTGCTACAAGCTAGCTAGCTACTTCTACGCTACTACAGAGCTTCGCTGCTTGGAATGCTAGATTCTATTCTACTCTTGAGTGTCTCCCCTCCAATGCATCGAGCAACGCCTTTTATAGGCTCATGGAGGTAGAGGGGTACTAGTAGAAGCAAGAGGCAGTGGAATGGCGGTTTGGGGGGTCGGCTGACCCTCCGTTCCACCGCCTTTCCATCCAACGGTGATGGATGGCCTGGTCATGTCGATGGAGTGGCAGGTAAGTCGGTTGCCACCTGTCCAAAGGCAGTTTGATGGCGGTTGTGGCCCTTTGGGTGTATGACGGCAGTCCTGGTGATCCACCGGGGCTCATTGTCCACCCTTGGATCAAACCGACACCAACGAACGGTGGGGAGTGCCCCTGGGCATGCCACCTGGCCTTGGACGAGGATTGGTGACATGGAGGGGGAAGTGGACCCTATTGATGGTGGATAGCGTCAACTTTTTATATATCAAAAGGAATGAAACATACATTAATATCTAGAAGGCTAGGGTTTTATCTAATAATTTCCATGAGTTTTGTTGATTTACCAATTTTCAGGGACTAATCCATAAAACACCAAAAAAGGGGCATAACTACAAATCTACACCACGGAATTATCCGCAACTCAAGAATACACCAAACTACTCTAGAAGAATCCGTAAGACACACCGTGAGCCAATGGGAGGCGGGGCCGCCGCCAGGGCCGGCCCCCACCGCCTGTGCCTGGCCGGCACCCTCCCCCGTGGGGGGTCCACCTCCCATCTTCCGAATATTCCTCCACCGCCTTTGAGGATCAATCTCAGCCCTACGTGAAGTCGGTTTGATCAAACGGTTGTCGGCATCCCACCCGGCTATATAAGCAGGGCCGCACCCCACCCCGTAAAAACTCTAATTCATTCA
>JADLZL010008176.1:0-30675 GCA_015844335.1 Chrysopogon serrulatus | reverse complement strand
GAATTGAATATGTCCTAGAAAAAATTAGAATGACTTATAAATGAGGGGTTAGTTTTTTTGGCTACTTCAATGATACAAGTGGGGAAAATATGGTGTGGCTTAAACTTTTGTCAACATCTCTAGGAGCTCTCTAGATTTTTATAAGAAAAGAGCAGTGTAAATTTCGCTCCTACTTTATGCAGAGATCATTATGACTGTATGTCCAGACTAAATCTTTCTCTAATACAATAGTTAGTTACGCTATATCTTTTGGCCCTCTAAGTTACATACCGCACAACCTTAGCCGCGGTTTATGTATATTGTTATTCCTCCCAAAGCATTAATTGCCCCGCGATCACTTGACCAACATGGTCGACCATGCCTCCTGCAGCACCCATCCTATACTGGTATTCGATAACAATCTTTTCCCATTCCGTCCTCTATGTTATATATCGGTTCCTTCGCCCTCCATTGTGTCGTGATAACGTGGATGTTTCATTGCATAAGGAATGCACCACAACAAACATCATGTGCAGAAAGATGGTCATTTCGAGGGGAAGTGGCTAGGCGTAGGTAAAAATTATGTGAGAACACATATGACAAACACCAATTGCTATGTGAGGAAGGCAGGAGTGATTTGGGATAACGCTTAATTATAGGATGTGACTTATTTGGACTAAAAATTACAGTTTAAGTTGAATTGTAAGCGGTTTGATATGAGAACTCACCCTTCAGTCCAATTTATGAGGCACACAATTCTATCTAGAGTTAAATTTATTTAAGTCTCTAACCATGATTCGATGAATAATCCTCCACTGTTAATACAAAATTTGTTTTGTTAGATTAGTAATCAAATGTGGTACCCAATCGCAAATTTGTAATTATGCATAATATAATATGAAATCAATGAATTATGAAAGTGTAATCTAGGAGATCATATTATGTCATATTGTAGGCAGGGGTAGATCTAGTAGTAACGCAAGCTGGTTCAAGCCTGACACAAAGCATAAACGAATAGTGAAGAACACATTATGTGGATAAAGTAGCTCCTTGAGGAGTAGAGAAAAAAAAGGATGTTTCATGCACCGCCCTTTTATTTTGCACAAACAGTGTTACAGGGCCACAAATGGCAACAAGACATGCATAGATGCGTGGTGGTGAATATTTTTTTAATTCATAGGTGGATAAAAATTTTAGCGTGGGGCTAACACGGTGTAGGTCTAGATTTAAGAAGCCCTAATGATGCTTTTGGCTATGTGTGTAATAAGCTAATATTTTATTGAAAACGACTGTGTATGGCAACACATGCGAGAGTAACGTTGCCTTCGTAGAAATAAGTGCACATATTGACTAAGAAAACGTATTTCCAGTCAGTAGAGAAACATTTTGCACAAGAAAATCCGTCGATCCCACTCATCTTGCATGCCTATTTACTGTTAGTGGCGACTCCAGCACCGGCAGCGCCCGTGGCAACCAAGTGAGGACAGGTCACCGTGACATGCATCAAGATCAAGGTTGACGAAATGACGGGGACGCCCAAGCACCGTCCGGCCACGGAAAGAGATCTGCACGAGGATCTGACAGGAAAGAGGCGTCGGGCGTGCGATGTTACCCTGGCAGTCTGGCACGCACGCACGCACGCACAGACGAGCCGCGGCATTTACCGACTCCTGCGACGCCACGACACGCATCCATGGGCGCGGCCGGGCCACGGTAACAACAGCTGCGCCAGCCAGGCACCTAGTACTACCAGTAGCATTGCAGCCGGCCGGAGCCGGGTGTTGCTGCTGGTACGGTACGGGTACGGCGCACCGTCGTCGCTGCTGCGTGAATCGGAGGGGCATCCCAATCCAACCAATTGCAGCAGGAAGGACGAAGCCCCGTGCGGCGGGGCATCGCACGGACGCGCACGGCAGCGGAGGGAGCCGTGGAGTGGAGCCCGCGCGCCGCCCGGCCGCCAGATGCAGCCACCCCACGCGTGCCTTCCGCGCGCGGCAGGGCGGCGGCTGCGTTGGCAGGCACGCACGCCGGACGCCGCTGCCGCCAGCGAGTTCCTCGCGCGATCGCCTTCGCCGTTCGGAACGCCGTGCCGACGCGACACCACGGAGACGGCCGGTTGAAGGCTCCGTTCCGGTGGCCGAGCGAGCGTGACTGACCGCGCCTCGTCGACGGCACTTGCCCCTACGGGAGGGAACGGACGGACGGGCCCCACTGCTCCTGATCCTGGCAGGCATGCGGCTGGATGGCTGGTTCGGCCGTCACGTCGCGCGCGTGCCGGGTCGCCATCGCCTCGGACTACTAATTTCCATTTGACTTGGCGCGGACGGACGTATCAGACGAGGACACGTACTGCCGTCGGCCTCAAGCCCTCAATGTCAAATTCTCAATGGCCCGATCGACGCTTGGCGTTACGCGGGCGATCCATGGGCGGATCGGAGCTCCTCTCCACAGATGATGACAGACCGAATCCCCGGGCACTGTTGCCGTGTTGTACAGCAAAGCCATGCATCGCGCTGGTCGTGCCTGCACTGCAGCCTGCAGGTACACTTCGCTGCCTGCACTGACAGAGCCAAGGAGGAGTAACGTGCGCTACAGGCAGACGTTACGGATCGGTCTGCGATGTACTCCACCGCGGCGGTACTCGGAAGAACATTTACGCTACGCACGCAGCGCAGTGCCAGTGCGTGCTCCGGTTGCATTGCATTGCATCGGATCGCGCTGGGTCTCGGCGAGCAGTTAATGGAGAAACATGCCGTGTCGGCCAGCCCGGGCAAGCGGAGCAGGCTCGCCGAACTGCAATGGCCGGGGCCCGCGGCCCGCCCATGGGAAGGAGATCGGCATTCACGGACACCGTTGGCTTTGCCTGCCTGATTTTTCCTTTTTACTCTTTCTTTTTCCTTTTAATTTCTTTTCTATCTGTACGTAGTATCCTTTTCCATGTCCGGCATTTTGTGCCATCACGGGCAGTTATGTTAACCCCGTGTGATCACAGACGCAAAATGCAGTTGGGGTTGTCAGTAGCACGTAACCTGTGACACGGTAACATGCGTGCATGCATGCATGCTCTCAGTCGTCTCCAGCCGCCTCTCTGGCCTCCTGGAGTCCTGTCTGTAAAGCGTCCGTGACATACCGGCAGACGGAAGTAGCCCTCAAGTCCAGACTCGATGACCATACCATGGTGTTGTTAAGCCGCTGTTTAGGTCAGCTAAAGCATTAATGATCTGCACTCGATCACAAATGCAACCACGCTAACGACAGCGCCGTGACAAGATGGGAGGAGGCCGGCTAAGCCACAGCGTGCACCTTGCCGTAAACTGGCATGAGCTGTAACGACGCATTTTTCTTCTTCTCCCCGATACAATGATGACATGTACGTCTTGTCCTGTATCTTCGTGTTGGAGATTTTTTACTATATCTATATATAAAGAAAAACAGCATTCAAAGACAGGATCGAGCGAATAAGGCTAGGGATTGATGGATTGTGTTCATACACGGAGTAATTAACATGTCAGGTGTCATGTTATATGGTTTTTGATTTGTTAGTTTTGGGGTATTCGACTGGTCACATAAGTCGACTGATAAGATAAGCCGACTGATTTGCTGTGAGAGAAAAATACTGTTCCAACGACTGATAAGTCCGGCTCATAAGACAAGCGTGGTTACGATCAGTTGCACTAGCTAGCTACTAGACGAGCCAATGCGAAAACTTGAACGAACAGCATGGGGCCTCTAGGGAAATTGCAACGTCCCCCTCCATTAGATGGATAACTGAAGATGGTGGTTACTTGCTGTCATGAACGCAGGGAATGGGGCATTATATTTGCGGCATGTGTCACTGTCAACCGAGGAAAAACAACGTTGGTAGTAATAGTGTACACATCTCCAGGCGCTGAAACCACTCTTAGTTTGTCGGTCGGAGGGGAAAAAAAGGATCACCTCGAAGGTGTCCTTGTACTCTGAACTCAAAGGTCGGCGTTGGGGCCATCTGGCTTGAACATGCGCTCCATGTTCTCCTAAAATCCTCACCAGAGCATTCAAGGCGTCTGATGCAAAAGCCTCTTGCCTGGACGACTGGGTCACACCGTCACAGCCTATCCAGCAGGTTTCAGCAAGAAACGAGACCCTGTGCTGTGCCTGTGTGATGCAGAGAGAGAGCTGTGAATGCATGGCATGGCATGCATTGCAACACGGCCATTTGGCAATTTGGTGTGCAGTGCAGGGTGCCCACGGATGGATGCCACTTTAGTCCCTTTCACCTCATTTTTACAGATCAGGAATGTGACGAAAAAGAAATTATGCGTGCACCAGTGCATGATTGATCAGTGAGTGGTCGTTGGGTGCATGGGCTGGCGAGGGACGAGGCTGCGTGCCGGTGTCGTCGTCGTTGCTGGGACTCGGAGTCAAGCCCATCACACATAACGTGTATTTAAGGACTGCTAACAAGTTTTCTAAAACTGAAAATAAATAAATATAAAATTTAAAGAGGTTACACAAACATTTATGACATTGACTTCTAGTAGCACTTGTACAGCTCAGTTTTTAGAGCGAAATTCAGAAATTGTGTACCAGCTAGCTAGTAGTATTGCTTCGGGTAGTTATTATGATTGGGGCGTGCAATTATAGTAACAGTCAACAGGTACTGTGTGATCCAAAATGTTTTTGCGGCCAACGGGAATTTAGTTATACTTCTGTTTACTTTCAGGATAAACCTGGCGCTAACAAAGAATAAGTTTCGGTTGCAGTAGTCACATCTTAAACTTTATGGTCTTGTGTTGGATTTCATGAATTAATTAAAACGAATATCTAGGAGAAGTGCCTTTTGTTTTTATATTATTAGATTTTTTTAATCCCTCTTAATTCTTGGGAACTAGTAAACAGGATCTTGAAAAATTACAACGGTGCTCAAAATTCATAATTCACCAGTTATTACAACGAATATACAAGCTAAGTACGCGGTGGTTACTTCTATTTTATTTTTACATGACAGCCTAGTTCATCCTGTGCCTGATCTATATTAAGGAAGGTAAATTGATACCTATGTATAAAATACAAGTGGGTACAGGAAAGTTTATGCTAAAAAAGGCAACACTCAAATTTGAAGTCTTCGGCTCCACCAAGCCAAACAACACAATAAACACAAAACCAGTAACTAATCGTGCCACCATGGTAGGAATCCCCAAAGCAAAGTAACTACAAAGGATATCTGCTATCATCACCAGTTTACCACCGTTGCTAAAAACCAAAACGAAATTTGTATTTAGACCTTGTTTGATACAGCTTCAAAAGGCTCTACTAGCTAAGGTACAATGCGCGGTAGAGCCGGAGCAAGAGCTAGAACGAGTTTGATACAGCTTCAAAAGGCTCTACTAGCTAGGTACAATGCGCGGTAGAGCCGGAGCAAGAGCTAGAACGAGTAAATCCATAAAGAGTAGCTCCACCGGCTCCAATTTTATTTTAAGATTAGAGAGAGAAGCGACTTCCCTGCTGGGTAGAATGCGGGTGGAGCAGGAGAGCTAGCGACCGTGAAGCTATAAAGAGTGGCTTCACCGGCTCTGATTTTATTTTAAGATCAGAGAGAGAGAAACAACTTCCTTCTGCATTATGGTTTTAACAAGAGGAAACTATTGCTAATTTTTAATTCAATATTCATGTTTTTCCTTTATGCATGAACAAAATGCTAGCAAGAGATATTCCATTGCGTCCGCATTCAATCAATTACTTTACATCATGATATGATATATGCGTTCCAAACGGCAATTCCACACAGAACGCATTAATATTATAGCTTCTAAAGACCAGACATGACATTTATTTTTCATGTTCGTTGTACGTAGGTTCTTAGTAGCTACAACAAAGTACTACCATGTACCTAGACTGATGAAGAGGGCTAATATGCTAGTACATTTGATTTAACATTTAAGTACAATATATATTTACCCAACATTGATACATACGTAAAATTATGTAGGAGCGACAAGTGATTAAAGTACAGAAGATCTTTTTTAAGAAAAACTAAAGTATATCTTTCCTATAAGTCGGCTGATATGTTGAACCAATGATTGATTTTTTTTCCAGATAATAGGAGCTTCATTGATCAAATAACTTCAGAGTTAGTCATTTGCTAGCAGCTTATGGATGGCCAGTGGAGGATTATCATCATGCCACTCCTCCACTGCCCAATCACATGAAGCTAAAACGACATAGTTGGTATGAGAGAAAAACCTAGTTAAAACGATTGATAAACTAAAGCGAACAGACTATGTTAAACTATATATTCAGGAGCGACCGGTGATTAACATTTTGTTTCCAACGTTATATAGATGCACCATTTAAGGACTTTAGACTACTCCGGCGCAAAGAAGACAAAATAGAGTACAACGAAATAGAATTGATATATGCAAAACGAAGTCATGAGAACTAAAAATATCTGCTATGTTAGTGATAGCGATACAGTTTATGACAAGTATGTGACATATAATAGGATTACTGGCGTTAATTATTTTCCCACACAACATGCAACTTGCACAAGGGGATCTACGTACTCAAGTTTTACTTAGGAGAAAAAGGCTAAAAAGGAGAGAGGCCCAAGAACATACTCCGTTCCGTCATGGTAAGGGCAGTAGCATAGGAGTGGTACTATATTTGCTGCTTGGAATCTAAATGAAAACTACGCAGATCCTACGTGTAAACAACTTGATCAAGTGACTAATTTGCAGCAGCTAGCTAGCTAGCCGAGCCGATTGATTAGCCACTGACGTACGGCAGGATCTATGTAGTTTTCTTTTTAGAGACAGCGCCGTAATCACACTCCTTGCTTGAAGGGATTAGCTTGAGCTGGACCACTTCGGAGACGCTAGCTAGCTAGAACGGGTAATCCATGGGGGCCGCATCAAAGCAAGCTGGCGCTCTGGACAGCATGGTGGAGGTGGCTGTCGTCGTCGAACAGCCACGACTCGATCGCCGACAGCGGCATCTGCTGCTGGGACGGCACGGCGGGCTTCGTCTCGTACTCGAAGACCGGCCCGCCAGCGCCCGGCGCGACGGCGGCGCCGCCACCGTACGACACCTCCGACGCGTCCGAGGATCCGGTGGACGCGCTCTCGGCGCCGCCGGGGGGTGCCCGGAGTGCCGCCGCGGCCCTTGCGGCCGGCCCACCCGTCCAGCATCCGCGAGATGTTCTCCGTGGTCAGGACGTACGGCCCCGCAGCGGCGGCGGGGGCGGCAGGCGGCGACGGGGAGCACTGCGACGCGCCCGACGAGCTCGACGCCGGGCTGTCGCCGTCGCCGTCGCCACCGCCGACCATGCCCGCGCCCACGCCAGCGCCCGGCGCGTCGGCGGCTGCGTCGCGCTGCAGCTGCGGCTTGAGGTCGTCGAGCGGGGTGAGCGCCTCGCGGAGCGCGCGCGGCGCGCCAGGTTGATGTCCGTCTGCAGCCTCCTCTCCCACTGCCCCTTGGACGACGACGGCGGCCTGTGCGCCGGCGGCTTGGCCGCCCCTTCGCCGGCGCCGGCGCCGGCGCCGCAGGTCTGCAGCTTGCGCTTGAGGTGCGTGTTCCAGTAGTTCTTGATGTCGTTGTCCGTCCGCTCCGGCAGGTACGACGCGATGGCCGCCCACCTACAGCACACCATGTGTTTCCACAACCCATGAGCTCCTCGTCGGTAACAGCAGCGGCATGTGCCAGCAGATCGATCGAGCTAGTGGTCTGGGGGAAGAAAGGAGGAACAGCATGCATGTGCGTGCCAATAATAAATCTGCGTCCGTACCTGTTGCCGAGGAGGGCCTGGAGGTGGATGATGAGCTTCTCCTCCTGCTCGGTGAAGTTGCCGCGCTTGATCCCCGGCCGGAGGTAGTTGGTCCACCGCAGCCGGCAGCTCTTGCTGCACCGCATCAGCCCTGCGCTCAAACGCAAGAATCCGGCCGGCAGTAAGCATGATGCAATAAGATCTAGTAGTAAGCAAAAGATTGGCATGCAGTAAACCACAAGATACCGGTTCTGGCCGGGACGGCGCGCCAGTTGCCGGGGCCGTGCTCCTGGACGTAGGAGACGAGGACAAGGTCCTCCTCCGGCGTCCACGGACCCTTCTTGACGCCCTCCTTGTCGCAGCACGGCGGCCTCACCATGGTGTCTCGAGAATCAAGGACCTCTTTCGCTCGATCTCTGCGAGCAAAACAACTGGCCTTCTTGATCACCTTCCCCTTAGCTAGTTTGCGGGTGATTGCTAGCTGAGCTTTGCTCTTGTGTGAGTGAACTGCGGGTGGTGGTGGGCAAACGCACAAAAAGGCTACAGCTGCTTGCCGTACAAGAACAAAAGCGAGAGCGTCAGATCACCAGAACCCTCTCTCTCTCTCTCTCTCTCTCTCTCTCTCTCTCTGATCCGTGTCTTGTTGCGAGCAAGAGACCGAGAGGTAGAAGAAGGCGGCCAGCGCGCGTGTGTGTGTTGGTGTTGGTGGCGGCTTGAGGACAAGGGTCCAAGGGGGTGAGGCGTAGGCGTGTATATATAACGGTGGCCGGCCAAGGGCCAAAGCCCAAACTAACAGCGCTGACCTTTTGTGCTGGCCGGCTCTCTCTCTCGCTCTGTGGACTAACCAATGCAATGGAACCGGGACAGCTACTACGAGCCGCAGCAAAGGTTATAGCCTGCCTCTATAGCTATAGCTCACTTGAGGAGTCAAATGGAGAGAGAGGGAGAAAATGACGAGTGGTGGTAGTACTCCAGCGCCAGCAGTAGTGTGCATTTACTCTGAGCTCGTGGCAAAGTCAGCCTGGTGGTGGGGCGGTAGTACACAGCACAGTGGACGCAGTGAGTGAGCAACTGGCCGGCGGGGCCTTGCCTGGCTGCCTGCCTGCCGCTGCCGCTGCCGCCGCTAGCCCGCCATCGCCATTGCCCGCCCGCCTCGCCTTTGCCCCTGGTCTCGCGATAGCCGCGTCGCATTAAACGCGCCCGGTGCGTGGCCGCATATGGCATGTTGCGACGCTTGCACTTGCTCTCCATCCCGTTGGCCGCCCGCCCGGCCCGTAGCCGTATGCGATCGCCGATCGGTGTCCGGCGCCGGCTGGGCCCCGTGGTGGATTCAATGCGAGCTCCACGCACCGGCAGCAGCAATCTCATGTGCGTGCCCCCCTTCATCAAATTTCCACACATGGTCCCTGGACAAGAGATCGCTGGGGCCTCTGCCCTCTGCGTGGGTACTCGCGGTGGTATCCAGACGAGTAGATGACCCAGTCAAGGAACCGCTATTACTGCTGCGCAGACTACTTGTTGATTGCAGTGGCGTTTTGGACTTTTGGTCATCCACACCACACCCAGTCACGACGGCTCCCGGATGCAGATGCATACACAACCGTGTTTTGTCGCGCCTCAGCAAAAGCCTCTCTGCCCATAACAATTGTCATCTTATGTAGTATACTCCGTATTGTGTATACACAGAGTCCTCTTCAAAACATCCGGTTCAAATCTATGCTTTGATGCCGGCGTTACCGTTTCGATTCCGGAACATTGCTGCGTATTAGGGCTAATTAAGTGCGTGCCTCCATGGACCATGCTTGGTAGAGACTGTAATCCAACACTAATTAAGGCGAAGCCAGAGCCAGCGATCGGAGGAGCCATGGGGACGTACTCGTATGCTACTTCTTCAATTCCCTCTCCTGTACAGGCAGGCAGGCACTGTAATGGAAATACATGCGGGTAAAAAATGTACTCCTCCTCTGCCTTCTCTCCCGTAATGGCACTGTAGGCAGGCAGGCAGGCAGGCATGCTGCAGCTGCTCGCCCCAGTCCCTGGCTACACACGATAAAATCACTCCTCAGTACTCCAGTGGTGTTTTTGTTTTTTTTATTATTATGGTCGATCATCCATCCATCGGTGACATTTTTAGCTAACCGTGGACATTTTGAATAGTCTGAGTGCATCTCAAGAAATAAATCATCTCAAGAAACCATCTCCTACAATGCAATGTTTTGGCCAAATAAATGTGGCATTTATTTTTCTGTCTCTTGTCCATCTTCTTCCTCCCGAGCACAAGGCGTGAGCTCTCGGCTGCTCGCACCTCCTACCGTCATTGTGGAGCACAACGCATGAAGCAGCGTCGAGCGTGGCCATGGAGGGCCTAGGAGGCAGCGACCACGGCCTCCGTGGACGACGAGCACGGGCCTTTAACTCGCCATGGCCATGGAGGGCCTCGTGTGCGGACGACGAGCTAGGAGCCTAGGAGGACCTTCAACCAGCCTTCACCTGGCCATGGCCATGGCCATGGAGAGCCTCGTGCGTGGGCTAGCGCGTGCTGGGCCAGCGAGGCTGCTGGTGGGCGAGCAGCCGCGGCAGCGCAGCGAGCTTGGCCGGCTAGCGCAGCAGCTGCCGGCGGCGAGCAGCCGTGCAGAGCGTGGCGAGCGCGGGGCTGGTGGGTGAGCTGCTGCAGGAGAGCAGCGAGCGCAGGGACCGGCGACGAGCAGCTGTGGGAGCGCAGCACACGCAGGGGCCGGTGGCGAGCAGCGCCGGCCACCAAGCAGATGCAGACTATGCACGACGAGGAGTTCATCTCCAATCGCGGGCTCCACGTTCGTAGAAACCAGCAGTTTCCTCGCAACGGCAAAATCATCGTGTCTTCCTGCCTCGGTGCGAGGGAGGACTTGGTTTCTTGATGAAGAAACGGTTTCCTCTTGTTTTCTTCTCTTTCTTCATTAATTAGATTGCCATGTCATCATTTTGCTTATGTGGCATCTCATTTAATAGGGATAGAAACTATCATTAATATCCCATTGGGACTGCCCTTACTCCTACCAGCTTGAGAGCCAAAACCTGGTCGCCGGTTTTTGACCGCCATCTCTGGCAGCCTAGTTACTCCACGTCCGAGGTCACTGGCCATGGCCACACTGACATTCGGGTAAGTTTGACGACGGGCCGGCGTGCTGCTTGCTTCGTCACGCTACGTTTCCGCTCGACGCAACGCAATAAAAGTGGGCTTTCCGGTGCAGCCTACCGACGATCCCTGTGAGTAGGCAGCTAGTAGCATGCAGTACCACAGGTCCACAGCCTAGCACTGTGGAGCGCCACATGAATAAAGCGCCACTAATCAATGCCTCGTGTTACCTTGGTACTTTAAGCGCCATAGATAGACCAATACTACTACTGCTACTTTGCAGATACTATACTGTATATAATTATATTTATATATATATATATATATATATATAAATATATAATGCACGCAGGAGTATTAATGTGGTGCACCAAACCGCAGGCCGGCGCCAGTGCGGTGCGGAGGAGACCGACCGACCGACCGATGGATCCACGAAACAGCAGTTGTTGTACTGTGTGCATAGCACCGGCACATGCGCGAGCCGGCTGGCTGGCTGGCTGCCCAAGCCGTGTGGCCTGTGGGTAGTACTCTAGAAGGAGGGAGACGAAGGTCAATGCGCAGGAGTAAAGGCCATGCGACGCCAAGTCAACATAAAGTCCACTAGATAGGACACAGGAGGAGGAGTACAAGCCTCACTTGGATAGCTATAGGAGTACTACTACTAGCTTGCTTCTTGGATTCTTTTTCTTTTATTGTGCCTAGAAGCAAGTACGCATGTCTCGGATTATACCGATATAAGGATCACAAAAGCAGAGAAGGATATGACGACCGCATATACTCGGAGTAAAATAGTACTACTAGTAACTAGTGATTCTATAGAAGTGAAAAAAAATATTCTGGCTTCAAAACCTTCTGAGAAAAGAGACATCAATGTCGTATTGACATGATCGAAATTTTGATAGGATTTGCATATTCTGTTGGTTAAAGTCATTCTAATAAGATAACATCAATCTCATTCTACAACTAGCATCAAGCTTACATGCTCCATTCTAAATTATAATTCGTTTAATTTTTTTGATCTTAAATTTAATCGTTCGTTTTATTTAACTGTACAAACATAGTTAAACTTAAAAACTTCTATTAATAAAGTATGCCACAATAAAAAAAAAATAAAGTTTTTACACAAATTTTTAATAGAATGGGCGGTCTAACTTAAAGAAAAAAATTAAATGAATTATAATTTAGAACGAAGTTAGTATTATATATTTATGTTATTCTAGAGCTAACGTCTCGGTTGACAAATTCTGCTCGTGCTGGTTATTTGGTGAAGCGTACTATGATGGAGAGACATGGACACTGATATCTGGGAATGATCGAATAGTTGAACATCACCAGGTGGAAAATAGAAGAAGACAACTCCAGAGTTTGTTCAGTATTCTTCTACGTCTACACTACATCATACTTAAAGGAAGCAAGGACCTGATGATGGTACGCCGCACCAGATTGATCAATGTGCGGACCTAGGTGATATATCATCACCAAGAACAACAACCGTGGTGTCAAGTCGAGGCAAAGCATCACCTCGGTCTTGGATGCTCGTATATTTACCTTAACCCATCTATGTTGTGGTGGACTTATATGTAATTTACCTTCAACACACATTCATTGAGATAGATATATCATATATAGAAATTCAAACAAGGCATTATTTGATATTTTTTATGAATTGCAGACGAGAGAATCTCGTCAAGCTTTGAAGAAGGGCACACCACAACAATATGGAGCAGCAAAGATTGACACGTGAGGACCTGGCTCTAGAGAGGCCAACAACAATAGAAGATCCTCACGAAGCTCAAGCTTCTCGGATCATCACTTCGTAGAAGCACTCGTCTTGCTCAACATAGTCAGTGTTGTAAGGGATGATGGAAAACTCAATGATGATATAATTCAACACTACACAGATCATTTATTGGTGGAGGTTTCTTTGTCTTTTCTTGAGATTGCTTTCTTGTTGGTTGTTTTTGTTCATGCGTTTGTGTTAGTGTTTGGAGTGGCTTATTGTTCGTGGAGTTGTTGCGTTTTTTTCTTTAACTTCTTCGGAGCCGTTTTTTGTCTAATAGTATTTTTCTTGATTATAATCGGTAGATAAACTGCTCGATCCAATTTAAAAAAAATTGAGTGGATGTTTTTACCATGGTTATGTTTTTCTACAAAATCAAACGCATAGGAAAATTTTCTACATTTTTCTACAAACGAGTAGGACGCTGCAGTAGCTCAATTCATATGGCTCCGAATTTTGGACCCTTGCTACTGCAGCGTCCTACCGATTATGACATACTGCAGCGTGTGTTTTTCGTTCTTTTTCATAAACGATTTTTCTGCAAGCGAGTAGAACGCTGCAGTAGCTACTCTGTCATAAACGATTTTTCTGCAAATCCTACGTTTTTCCTTTTTTTTTCTTTTTTACTACAATCCAAAGGGGGCTAATCTGTCATAAACGATTTGATCGGAATAAATGGAGAAATCCTTGGTCGCCTATTTTTTACTACCTGCACCCATACAAAGAAAAGATACTATAGTTCTGCTCGTGCGTATTTGGTGAGAAGCGCATGGATGGAGAGACATGAACATTCTCACATTGATGTTTGGGAACGATCAAATACTGAACATCACCACATGGACCGGAAAAGAAGAAAACACACTTGCACCAAATTTGCTCGGCGTTCATACATACGCTCTACACCACATCAGTACTTGAAGGTACCCTGACTATGGTACGCCGCACCAGACCGTCTGATCAATGCGTGATTTTAATTAAGTCAGCAAATCCGATCGGGGTTAGGATAAGCACACCGCGATAACAGTACCGGAGAGAAAGACTTAGGAGCAAGCAGGTACGGCTGCCTAGCCTGGTACAGGCAGCATGGAGGCTATGGCTCTCTAGCTCTGCTTCTACTTCTAGTATACTCCCTCTGTCCAATGGAGTATGTCGTCCGGAAAACGTGTTTGTGAGGGGACATGGTTTTTCAACGACAAAGTCTATGGGACAGAGGGAGTAAAGTAGTAGGGGTAGTAGAAGAAGAAGAGAAGAAGAAGACGACCTGGTCAGCCGGCCAGAGAATTAATGCGGTGTGGTGTACCAGTACGACCATGCGGCGATTCATGAGCTCGATCAGCTGCCATGGAATGCTACCGGCAGAGCACGAGATGCCTATCCAAGTACGCCCGGCCGGCACATTCCGCGAAATTGCCATCAGATTAAATGATATAGTACGATTTTAGGCGGTTCCTTTCAGTTCAGGCATGGTCTTTTGATATTTTTCTTTTCTAGCAGAACATGCCGATGACATCCTATCCTATCCTATATCCTATGAAAAATGTATCAAAAAACTGAAGACCAAGCTTGAAATGAAAATAGTGCTCTTCCTCAAACAAGTCGTTTTTTTACAGTGACAGTCAAGCACAACTTATTTATATAGTTTTCACATTTCGAAACTTAACAACTTTAATTTTTTTCATCATTTATATTCTTAATATTTAATTTAAATCTTATCCAGAATGAGTTCTTTTAACAATCTGAGCTCGTCTGCAGCGTCCATTGTGGTAATGCTTCAAGGCACCCTCTACTCTAGCCTCCATCATATCATTCTCATTCATTCCATATTTAAGAATATATCCCTATTTATTTAATCTACATGGTACGGGAGTCGCGGTACCATATCAAGATCATCTCGATCGGTGTCCCGACACCAAATTGAAGGTGGTTTCTGTCAAAGCTTGAATGTGCGATGGCTCTCCTAGAGAGCAAAGGTAGGCGGTAGTATTATAGGAAAACGTTTTCTTCTGTAGCGCCAGCGATTGAGAGCGGACCGGCCGGCCTGTACTAGCGCGTACTGAGGTGATACCCAATCATGATTGCTTATCTCCTAGCCGGCCAGCATCATCGCCATAATGCACAGTAAGTCGATCGGTTATTAGGGCAACAGCTAGCTAGCACGCGTGGCCTTTCTTTCCCTTTCCAGCTTCAATGTCGTGCGTGTGCCTGTACGTGCTGCGGATCGATCGATCGATATAGATGCCGCAGCATGATGCGTCATGGTTAAAAACAAAAGGTCACCCGTTCCGTGCAGTAACAAGGATAGACGTACGATTGGTGAGCAAACTTGAGGTTAGTTTGGTAATTAATCCGTGCGCGGGAAAAATCATGACGTACTAGTAGGAGTAATTACTACTCCAAACAACAAGGTGTAATAATTCGCAAAAAAAAAAGAAAAAACAACAAGATGTACTAACTGCGACATACTCGGGAGAAGTGCAAGCGAGCCGAAAACATGGAAAAATGGCGAGCTAGGGTTCACACGGCCAGATGGAGAGACGACGACCACGCAACGCAAGCAGAGCAGGTAGTACTACTGCGCCGACGGAAGGGACGACGACTGGAGTCAATCTGAAATCAACCTCCCTGAGGTCTTCGTACTGCAGCTACGGACAGGACAGGCCAGATGCGCGCGTCAAGTGATCGGAGAGCCGCCAGCCAGGCGTACACGTGTGTGTGGCGTGCGTGTCTTTGTCAGAGAGAGAGAGGAGCAACGGATCGAGACGCGGCATAGGAACCTAACCAGGTGGTGCTCATGGGACTGTGGATTGGGCTACGAAACTCCTGGAATTGATCGATCGATCGAGAGCTCGCCGCCGGGCCGGTGATGGATGCACATCGGAGACACGCGTGACGGAGTTACGTCGTCGACGACGTCCGGCCGGACACGCGCCGCACCAGCAACATAAAAAAAAGAATTCAAGACCGTAGCGTCGTCGCCGCCGCCGTACGAGGCCTCAAGCCAATATAATCTCCCGCGTGATATATACCTGCAACCTGCTCCCCATCCACCCGTTGCTGACTGCCGGTCACGGAAAGGGCTTTTTTCAGTCTTTCAGTGCCATGCTCCTCCTCCTAGTCTCCTACTCATAAGAGCAAGTATTATAGTTGATGGTAAGCCGGCTGGATCCTAGCTGGCACAAAGGATGGAAGAGAGAGAGTACGGAGCAGGCGTTTTGCAAAACGTCGGTCTAAAGCGAGCGGTATGTGCACATCTGCACTCCTATTGGTTGTTATCCTGCCATGCTCACTTCTCATTGCTCGCATGCGCTGCTGCAAAACTACTGCTGCTCCCTGCCACATTAAATGCTAGCCACGGTGGAGTCCATTTCGCCGGCTACCAGGCTGCATCATTGCCCTTGCTCTAAGGATTTATTTTAATCCTTTGAGCTAACAACTAGTTTACTAAATTTTAGCTCTAGAGTTGGACGGCAGACCGTCGACGACGGCACGGTTTGGACGCAGCGGAACGCTGTTACCTGTGCGACCAGGAGGATGAGACCATCGATCACATCGTCGCGTCATGCACATTCTCGAAGCAGGTGCCACGCCATGCTGCAAGTGCTGGGAGCACCCGTCAATGACGTTGGCGCAGACTCCATACAGGAATGGTGGACTTCTTGGCGCGGGCGTTGGATCGGGGACAAACGGAAGGGAGCGGACTCACTATTCGCAATCGCAGCATGGGAAATATGGAAGGAGCGGAACGCGCGATGCTTCTGGGGAGCCACCTCCACCATCCCACAGGTCCTCGACGTCATCAAAGAAACGGCGAATCAGTGGATCCAAGCCGGGGCGTCGAAGTTAGGTTGTCTTGTACGCGAGTAATAGGCTATGTGCTTGGGTGCTAAGGGGGTGAGCTTTAATCTGATCAAAAACCCCGGCGCCCGTTTAAAATTTGTAAATAACCTTCTATCTTAAATGCAATGATACGCAAGTCTTTTGCGTATTCGAGAAAAATTTTAGCTCTAGAGAATCCAAAGAGAAGGCTAATTGATGAGTTGAAGTTTTAGCCGCTAAAGTCTTTTTCAGTCTTTCAGTGCCATGCTCCTCCTCCTAGTCTCCTACTCATAAGGATTTATTTTAATCCTTTGAGCTAACAACTAGTTTACTAAATTTTAGCTCTAGAGGATCCAAAGAGAAGGCTAATTGATGAGTTGAAGTTTAGCCGCTAAAGTCTCAATTAGCTGTTAGTCAACTAGTCACCTAATCCTAGTTAACACGGGGCTAAAAGTGCTACAGGTATAAAAAAATGTTGCTTCTATTCTCTCTCCTCCCTCTCTTCCGTTGTTAACACAAGGATCCAATATAGGTTTAGGCTAATAACTAGTAGTTGGCTAATTTTTAGCAAATTACATTTTTGCCATGACTGAGAATTGGTCCTAGAACACCCCAATAGACCCAAAGTACATTCTAGACAAATTTTGCTGGAGAACACCCTAAAAACATGTAATTGGTCGTCACATACACCTTTTTTTTTAAGAACGGCACATACACCATTAGATTGAGAATTTTCCTAGTACCAACACAAATTTGGGTTATTTGCCAATGGATACCGTGCTGATTATTCTATTCATTACTTAGTTTTGGAAAGAGAGAAAGTGGGGGAAAATATCTTCTTTGCCCTTATCTTCAACTTCAAGCTAATAAAGCGCTGACAATAAAAGATTGCGGCTGCAGCTCAGAGCAAAGTCAAATGCCGGCGACCGGCGAGAAAAAACCCACTCAGCCGGCGGCCTACGAGCAGAGACACGGGGAGGGGACGGGGAGGCTTGGGAGCAGTACGTCTTGGTGGCTGGGAGCCGAGGATGCGAGGGACCGAGGCAGGAGGCGTGGGATGGCTAGGAGATGAGGAAGGAGAAGCCGAGCAATGGAGGATAGAGAAGGTGATGCTAGAGGTGGAAGATGACCGTAGGAGCAATGTGGTCTATTATTGCCGTGTCTTTCTCTCCTAACCATGGAGATGGTTATTTTAATGTACCTTGTGTTCATTAGCATAGAATCATGAATTGTAATGGTACTGGACAAAATTCTCAGTCCGATGTTGAAGGTGTTCGGCTGGTCAGATAAGCCGGTTGATAAGACAAGTCAACTGGTTTTCTGTGAGAGAAAAATATTGTTCGAACGGCTAATAAGACAAGTTGTGTGCCGGCTAATTACACGTAGGTTTCTACGGTGTCGTCCAGCAAAATTTGCCTGCATTCTACATACATTGTATTGGTGTGCACTGTTTCAACCTTGCGTGGTGCAGCGTACCTGTATGTTACAGGAATCAGTCCATGTGTATTAACAAGCGAGCAGAGCAGCAGGGTCTCCTCCACCTCCATAGTGCATATAGCAGGATCAGCATGACAAGCCGGGCTGGAAAGCACGCACGATCGTGCCCATGCGTGACGCATGCAGTGACGCTGGTAGTGCTGGCTAGCTTTAGCTGGTGTGCATGCATGCATGCACAGACGCATCTCAATTCTCATCGGAGCAACGGATCGATCGAGACGCAGCATAGGACCCGTCACGGGATTCCGCTATCTAAACTCCTGGAATTGATCGATCCATCGAGCTCTGGCCGCCGGGCCGATGACGTCGCCAGCGACGTCCGGCCATGAGCAACCTAGTACGCCTGAATTCAACTTCAAGACCGTAGCGTCGTCGTCATCATATCGCCGGCCTCAAGCCAATACAATCTCTCGCTTGATCTGCTGCCCGTCCGTCCACCTGTTGCTGACCGCCGGTCACGGAAAAGGCTTTTCAGCCTTTCAGTGCGATGCGCCTCCTGCTGTCCTTAAGAGTTACGTATATAAGAGCTAAACTATATATAAGTGATATATAAAAGCATCATTTTACAATGTACATAACCTTATTAGGAGCAGAAGCTATACCATATAACACTTTAATCGAGAAACTTAAATTATCTCTTAAAATCAAAGGTTTTTATACGGTATTTGTACAAGGGAGTAATCTTAACAAAGGATAATTTAGCACAGCGACACCGACACCGACAAGAAGATAAGAAGGGTTGTTTCTGTTCTTCAAATGAGACTATGCAACATTTACTCTTTGATTGTCATTTTGCTAACGTGTTTCCTTCAATCTAAAACCTCCAACTAGTGTACATAATTTGTTTACGGACTGGTTGGAAGAAATAGATAGAAAACTAAAGTCTTACTAGATTCTTGTGGGTGCAAGTGCAATTTGTTGGACGATTTGGATAACTCGGAACGATACCGTATTTGACAAGGTCTTAGCACCATCTTATTTGCAGGTTAGTTTTTAAGAGATCTTTGGATCAGGTCTTGGTCTTTACTACGAAGGAGAAGGCTCGCCATACGACAAAGATGGGATGCAGGACTATTGACATAACTGTAAGGTGTTCGCGAGACACGGCTATAAGGAATGATTAACCATGCATTGATCGATGTAGAAGTTAGAATATTAATATATTATCTTTTTCTAAGACAAAGTATTTGCTAAGCTCTTAAAATTCCAAACATAAAGATTAATGGGTGGACAATCAAGAAAATGTTAGCCAAAATCCCAACTAGTTAGTATTAGTTTCCCAGTCCTTCAAACCCAATTACGAGAGACAAAAAGTGCTACAGGTATAACAAAAGCCACCTTCAAGATGGAAAGGGCATGCAGGATGTAACTCTGCTGGTGCAGCGTACCCGTACACTACAGGAGATCTATCGGTCCATGGTGTATTAACGAAGCGAGCAGCGGAGCGGCACGGTCTCATGTCCGTAGACCATAGTGCATACTCCGTATAGCAGGATCAGCATGAAGAGGGCCGGGACCGGGAGTGGCAAGCCGGGCTGGAAACCACGCACACGAACTCGATCGAGCCCATGCCATGCGTGACGCACGCAGTGATGCTTGTGGCGCTGTCTAGCTGGTGCGCATGCATGCACAGGCGCATGCATCATCGCAGGCATGCATGTAGAGTACACGATGATGATCGGGAGTACTGTAAAGTGCCAGCAGAGCAGCCCTCCTGACACGTCCGTACGGCATGCATAGCAGACACAGGTGCGCCTGCGCTGATGATGCAGGCATGTCCTTACCAGCGACGTCACTCGTGGCCATGCATCTCGGTGCCGACCTGGCCCTGCTGGCTGCTCCTGCTAGGTCCTTGGATATGCTGACAAACTCACACGTCGTCCACGCCCCCGGACTTGCCGGAGCCAGAAGCCAGAGGCTGCGCAGCAGCTAGCAGCAGGATCTCGGCGTAGACGCCCTGCCCGGCAGCTGGATCGGTCTCGATCGACAATAACGTACTCCTACGTGGTGGCGCCGGACGTGGCGTGCACTGTGCACAGTGTGCACATGGCGCCGCGGGCGATCGCCAAGCAGCAGCAGGCCATCCAGGCACGCCGCGCCCGCGTGCCCATGCTCCCCCATACGGTCTCCGTTCAGACGAGACTTTCTGGGCTCCCGGCGTTATTACTCGCCGGCGGGACGACGAGGTCGGCGAGCGCGCGATCCGATCCAGCCCACGGCCGCCGCATCCCCGTACCGTCCGAGGAGGAGGAGGAGGACACGGCCGCGCAGCCACGTCGCGGTCGGCTCGCACGTCCCGTCCCGTCGCGCTCCATCACGCCGCCTGCCGCCACCTCGCGCGCGCGCCATGCTGCTCGCCCGCGTGGGCCCGTCCGTGGCCGGAGCCCGCCCATGCCCGGGCTGGGCCGCGGCCGGCCGCCGGCCGTGTGGTCCTCCACCGCCACCTGGCAGCACTGCAGTAGCAGCGGCGATCCGTCCCCGCTGGCTGACAGTGGGGTCAGGTGGTCGCTTGGTTTGAACGTTCTAGCGAACGACGGGCCGAGGCCCATTCCAGAGGAGCATGGGCCACCATCAATTCGAAGCGGAAGGAAAAAGTCAACTGCCTCTTAGAGTTTGCCCGGACGTTTCCTGAATCTGGACAGCGTTATTACGCCGTAGTACGCGACACCGTTTTCTGATCCATCATTTCTTTTACAGATTCATTCAGCTCGCATTTCACGCGTGTACAGGGCCGAAGATAGACATATGTCTGCTGCGATTGCCTCCGTTTGAGTTTGTCCTTTCTCTATCGCCATCCGAAATTCGGTCCAATTGGTTATCTTAGCAATAAATGCGTGATCCATAAGTCAAGCAACGTTCTTATCTCTCCATTTTCATCAATCAAGGAAAAATAAAATAAAAACATAGTTGCTTCACTCGTAGGTTATGGTTCAGATGCTTATGCGACATTGCGTGAACACTGAAGTCCAGATGACAAATTCTGGGCTCACACTGTGCCCGATCGATCAACAACAAGAACAAAAACAGCTTGGTTGAGCCCACATGAAGCACCCAAACGTCAACTCTTGGCTGGCAATAAGCTCAAATGATTTGTAAGAGAAGAAGAAGCAAGATGATTAATGAACAAATGGATCGGAGTACCCGACAAGTCCATTGATATGGTGAGTAGGAGGGCCCATCATAAATCTGGCCCAACTCATCAGACTGCCTAAGACTATATAGCACGTGACAGAGAGAGAGCAGTTAGAGCTAGTACTCATCAGGGTTCATATACCTTTTTTTTTTTCTAGGAGTAAACTCTACTAAGTGATGCAAATGACATGTTATTAATTTTTATTACTACTACAGAAGCGCTGATGATACATCCTGTTGCGATGGGCCACCTGTCCACTCCTTGGTGCTGTTGCGTACATGGAGGGAGGATCAAGGAGTCAGTCGATAGCGTGCAGTTTCTGAAAAACTCTTTACAAAAAATCGTATTCAGGTGTCAAATTTCATTTATGAACTGATAATACTAATTGACGAGCGTCAACCTAATTCTAAAATATCTGTGGCTGATTGGTTTAGAGGAAGCCAATTCAAGAGCTACAATCGTCGATCTGGAAAACGATTGTTAAAGTTCACGAAGCCAGCAGGTGGTCTGAAACTAGTTTCAGGAGCAGACGGCAGAGATTTTAATTGGGTTTGCAACTTGATATGCCTCCAGAAATTGACTAGCTAACAAACCGACTGATTAAGCAATTCGTCAGAGTTGTTCCTTTATTTGCCGCCAAAAGACCTGAGCAAGACAGCAACACCTAACGAGGTCAACACAAATAGTGTGCTCAGTGAATGGCTTGAACATTGATACTTGAAGAGAAGTTGCGGATAGCTGTATAGCGTAGTTTGACAGGTTCAGAATGGATCTTTCACTCTCTTCTCCCGTCGATCAAAATAGGTAATGCCAATTCAAGCTTTTTTCTATTTCATGACTGAACAATTTCTCGAGACAAGAACAAAACATAGTATGAAAGGATACTGCTGACACGTCATAGTAGCCTGAGCCTTGAAGCAGTTTAAGCATAGTAGGAGTCCAAGCTGGAGCTGAAAAACTTGTGGCAGTGGCCATAAATAGTAAGACGATTGTGAGCTGAAAAAGAAAAAGAAGTACCGTTGTTTCGTCATCGATGAGAACACGCCCAATTTATTCCGAAAGCGATGAGTATTATGGTCTATGTGGACCTCTGTCCTTTGCCGGCTTGCCATCATTCTCCCGGAGAAGATACTGACAGCAAGGATGTTGCCGCGTAAGTAAACAGATCATAAATGGCGCTCACCCTACCCGGTCATCAAACTCTGCCTGCAACTGCTGTACCTTTTCTTGTTCGAATGAAACAACTGCTGTACCTTTTCTTGTTCGAATGAAACATATATAGGAACCAAAAGCAAAAGAAGTCTGGCAATTTTAAGCATAGGCTAGGGATGTTACTCTTTGTTTTCTTTTCCTCCGAGTCATTGGGTCGATCCAGACGAACAAATTCGGATTTCAAAGCAAGAAAAGTGGCAAAGATAGGCCCAGAACTATCCATTGGGTACCCACTTGGCCACTTGCATCCCCAGCACAGGTTGCTGATCAGACAGGCATTGAAATCCTGATTAAACCCCCCTCTCTCTTTTTTTCTTTTTTCTCTTTTTTTTTTTTGAAATCCTGATAAGTGTTAAGTGATAAGATCACTCAGTCTAAGAAATGGAAAGGAGGCAAGGAGCTGATGAATCTTTGGCTAGATTATGCAACTGAAATTACAATTGGCATGAGCGTCTGGTCTGAACCAACATTTGACTCCGGTATTCAGTTGGTTATTTATTAACTTGGGTTCATACACCAAAATCTTTTTTTTTTTTGCGATTACATAGTACAACACGGAATGAAATAGTACACGATAGATGTTTGTTTCCTTTATGTGAAAGAAAGTTTGTTTTTTTAAGATGGATTCTCCTTGTACTGTTTAGTGTCGATCACTTAGCCTCTTCGCCTGTACTATCTCTTTACTATCTAAACCTGAGCCAAGCTCAGGCCAATGGCGATGGCCACGTCACGGGCCGTTCCCGGCCGTCCGATCGGGCGGCCGGACGGCCCAGATCGCGCCTTCCCCGGACATTTTGCAAAAAACCCTCCAAGTTTATACGAATCAACCCGCAGTCCACCTCCCTCTCTCATGAATTTTTGCAAAAAAATCCTCGAACTCATCGGAAATCAACCCGCCGTCCAGCCGCTTCTCCCCTCCCGTTCGTGGGCCTCGGCCTGCCTCGCCGCTCGGCGTTGGGCCGAATTGGGCCCGATGGCCTTTTCCATTTTCCAGCGGATTTATTATTTACCTAAACCGGCGAAAATATTGTAAAAATCATAACAAATTAAATAAAAATTAGAAAAATACCAAACCAAATTTGTTGAGCTCTACACAACTAGAACTACACTCTAGATATATAATATCACATATTTTATTTTGTAATTTTATTTGTATAAAAATAAATCTATCGCATCAGTAGCCATATCATTGTATTAAAATTACACATGGAATGCTCCTCTCTCTTAATAATTACACATGGAATGCTCCTCTCTCTTAATAAAAAATATAATAGTTATATTTCAACACCTAGAATAATATATTATATCCTTAAATTTTAAAGAAAAATAGGAAAATAACAAATAATAATATATAAAAAAGAGAAAAATTTAAAAATCATCTGCATCTAAATAGTATACAATCAAACTAAACAATACGAATAAGTGATATAGACTGGCTGCTCACCACGTGTTATATGGTGGACTAAACAACTGGCCCACTACACGAGGTGCGCGGCAAAGCCGCGCGTTTTTCTAGTGTATTATTTAGTCTGAGTTTCTGCTATTCGATAACATCATATCATAATAGCTAAAGCCCATACTTATCTTCAGGTTTCAAACTTCAACTCTGAATCTGTGGTTGATAGTAGAACTAATTACTTATACATACTGTACACCTCCTTAAAAAACAACGGATTGCGGTACCGATTGATGAGTATTAATCAATCAATTCTAGGCCTTGTTTAGTTACCCCCAAGTTTTTCCAATCTCTCTCCTCTTACAAAAGAATCTCCACATGTAAGGAGTATTAAATATAAATAAAAAATAACTAATTATATAGTTGGGTTGTAAATCACGAGACGAATCTTTTGAGCCTAGTTGGGCCATTATTGGACAATATTTACCACAAACAAACGGAGTGCTACAGGAATTACACTCTCTCTCCTCTCACAAATTGTTTTCCCCATGTAAATAACATTAAATATAAATAAAAAAAATAACTAATTACATAGTTGTGTTCTAAATCACGAGATGAATCTTTTGAGTCTAGTTGGACCATGATTGGATAATATTTACCACAAACAAACGAAGTCTTCTACAGGAAACGTGCAACTTTTTCCAACGCCATCTAAACAAGGCCCTATTATACAAGTCCCGTGGGCCAGAAGTGAAAGCTGAGCGCTGCTGCAATCACTGTCAGTCAAAAAATACTTACGACTTCGTACTAGTTGTGTCTAGGCCTTGTTTAGTTCCATGCAACTTTCAATTGAATTGCAAGTTTTTTTCCACTCTCCATCACATCAATTGTTTCCCGCATGTAAATAGCATTAAATATAAATAAAAAATAACTAATTGCACAGTTTGGTTGTAAATCACGAGACGAATCTTTTGAGCCTAGTTGGGCCACGATTGGACAATATTTACCACAAACAAACGAAATGTTACAGGACTTTACAATCTCTCTCCTCTCACAAATTTGTTGCCGCATGTAAAGAGTATTAAATATAAATAAAAAAATAACTAATTACATAGTTTTGTTGTAAATCACGAGATCGAATCTTTTGAGCCTAGTTGGGCCACGATTAGACAATATTTACCAAATAAAAACGAAGTGCTACAGGACTTTACAATCTCTCTCCTCAAAAAGTTTCGTGGAACTAAACAAGGCCCTAATCTACCAGACAGGTGTGAAACTAGTTTGAGAGCTGCAGGCACAGGTGTCAGGGGTGCCTTGAATTACGCCTTGTTCGGATGAGCTCCAAATTCCAACTTTTTCCACTCTCTCTCCATCACATCAATTTTTATCCATATATATGGAGCACTAAATGTAAGTAAAAAAAAATAACTAATTACACAGTTTAGTTGTAAATCACGAGACGAATCTTTTGAGCCTAGTTGGACCATGATTGGACAATATTTACCAAATAAAACGAAAATGTTACTATTCATCGGATTGCAATTTTTTGCAATCCGAACGTGGCCTTAATTGGGATAGCAGCTCGCGGTGACTCCAGGAACTGTCAAACAAATTTGATTGGTGAAACTACTCTTGTACGAGCATTAGCAATACTAGCTGCGAAGAAAACGTGGCTGCTGCCAACTGCCATGATGAGCTCGACAATAAAGTTCGATCAAGAAAACAATGCACGGAACGGAATAAAAGCCCTGCTAGCGGTTGCTTCATCATCTAGAACAGCCTTAATTACTCTTTTGAGAGGGATGATTTTATGGTACTAAGACGTGGACATCTATCTCTCCGTTGCCATGCCATTCTGCCAACGGAGAGCTTAGTGCACACACCCTAGTGATGCTGATGCTAATCATCTTTAATGAAGCCTTGAGATTTATCTCTTCCTCCTACTCTTCTCCGGCAACGGCGAGGATGTGGGGTGGAATCATTTTCTCTATGGCGGACATGTTGAAGATGAAGGCGGCATCTACAAAGATCAACATCTTCATCGACATGACGACATGGAGACTTGTGTTTCCAAACAGCGGCATCAAGGCGGAAATGTTGCCGCCGCTATGGAATAATTTTCTCCGGTCCCCTCTTCGCTTTTGTTGTGGTTGGATCGGCCACGATGAAGGACTAGGGAGAATAATTTTTAGATCGATCTTCCTCGTTCTTTGGTGGCGAGAAAGAAGAAAAAGGAAGACACAAGAAAGAAGAAGTTTCTCAACTCCGCTGCGGGGAATGTTGGGCTGTCCGTTGGGCATCTACTGCCCGGCCGAAAACAATTGTTGCCGAGTATTTGCCTCGTGCAAATATCCGCACAAAGCGTCAAATAGGTTTGGATTTGAGATCCGGGAGCTATTCACGCGGTGTGGGTATAATTTAGATGAATTTACGGATATTTGTGTAATCCAGAGAAACTGTAATGTGTTGATGTACCCAGCTATTATCTAATATAATTCTTCTTTCGTCGCAAAAAAAAAAAAGTCAAGCCTAGTTTTTTTAAGGATCACATAAAGATTAGTCAGTAGGAGAAATATGATTACAAATTCCCTCGTGGGGAACACTCAGCCATACATGCCTTCCATAAGGAAGAGTCAAGCCTAGTAACAGACTCACAGTCAACGATGGCCATGCCAGTAATTGGGCTGGATGGTTTTCGTTGCGGCTCATGCAATGGGCTTCCCTGCTTTGAAATGGGCTAACCTTTTTTTTTTTTTTTTGATAAGGAAACAAACTTCCATTAATCCCTGGTTCCAGGCTGGTCGCCGAAACCATAGCCAATACAAAGTCCGGAGCATTGCTCATATATATACACGAGCTCGATCCAAAGTACACCCAAAGCTAGCTAATCTATCAAAGAACTTTATTACATGCTCTTGGGCATACAACAACATAGCATTGTACAAAATATGACATCATGAACTCACGTATTCGCCTAAACAAACCTCCATAGATGCTCCTATCTAGTTACGTAGATGTGATAGCCTTGGCCACGCTTGTAGCATCTGTTTCTACTATGATTTTTGTCATTCCCAACTCAAAGAACTCGCTCTAGGCTCCTCAAAATCGCTAGCGTTTACGCATGTAAGGCATTGGCTGCTCTGCAAATGCTCCCTGCTCCTCCCTCCAAGAAATTTCCCTGCTGATCACGAGCCACGAAACCCCATCCTGCATGATTTGTAGAAGCATGAAAAGAAGCATCCACATTAATTTTATAAAAATCCATCGGAGGGGGCTTCCATCTGGGAAGTGAAACTTGTGCATTTGTACTGCATTGATTGGTTAGCTTTCCAAACTCCAACAGAAAGAAAGTGACAGAATTGCATATTTCATCGGTAGTGGCCATCCTTCCTCCCGCATTAGCTTTATTCCGCGCTGACCACCAACGCCAAAGCCATATGAATACCTTTCTCTGCACTTGTTGTTCCAATTTCAGAATCTTCAAAATTGTATCTTGCCCAGATGCACAAGATTCCAACTCAGATCGAACATGCTCCAGGTTCATGGCACGCCAACATTCCTTGGCCTTTTTACATTTGAAGAAAAGGTGCCCACAATCCTCATCCAAACGGTAGCATATAGGACATATAGTTTTGGTTTTAATACCTCTTCTAGTCAAATTTCGTCTTCTTGGAAGAGAGTTATGGGCCAGACGCCAAATAAACATATTGACTTTATTTGGGAATTTTAGTTGCCATATTCTGTACCATTTAAATTCTTCTCCATTGTTTAAACCTGATGACGATGCATCTTTCCCCAAATATTGGTCTCGATTGCGCACAGCAACTTATATGCTGACTTAACAGAAAAAACCCCTTTTGGATCAAAGTGCCAAGCCGGCCAATCATCCATGTCAACATCAACTGGGGTTGTGAGAATCACCTTGGCATCTTCCGGCGAAAAGTATCCATTACTAGTTGCTCGTCCCATGTCCCTCGTGGATGGATGGATCAGTCCAAAACACGTGTCAAGATTGATGAACCACGTGGTGTCATTGGTTTTCTTGTACTCCCCCGAGGTAACCACGGATCAGTCCAAATATCAATATTCTCCCCATTTCCAACCCGCCAAATTATGCCATCTTTAAGCAGTTGGACGCCCTGCAAGATGCTACGCCACGTATATGAAATTCCTCCTTTTCTTTGAGCACCTGCAGATACTTGAATTTTGAAAATACTTCGCCTTAAGAACTTGGCCACAAAGAGTATCCGGATTAGTTAAGAGCCGCCACGCCTGTCGAGCAAGCATCGCCATATTAAATAAATGGAGATCTCGAAAGCCCAGACCACCTTGTTTCTTAGATCTTGTTAGCTTTTCCCAACTAAGCCAATGAATTTTATTCTGTTTATCCTGCTGGCTCCACCAATACCGGCCAATTATAGTACTCAGTTCATCACAAAGACCCTTTGTTAAGTCAAAGCAAGACATCGCGATAGGTCGGTACAGCTTGTGCCACGGCTTTCACCATAATTTCTTTTTCTGCCTTGGACAACAACCTCTCCTGCCAACCTTGTATGCGGGCCCAAATCTTACGCTTTATATACTCAAAGGACCTCTTTCTTGATTTACCTCTGAGACCACGGGAAGTCCCAAATATCTCTCATTTCTCGCTTCTTGGCTGATTGATAGGATTGTCCGCACTTGAAGCCGAGTGTGATCACTAGTATTGGGGCTAAATAGGATAGAGGACTTTTCCTTGTTTATTACTTGACTGGGCCCGCTCATAAATATGTAGGATATGCTTGAGCACATGGGCATCGGTACACCTTGCTCTCATAAGGATCGTGGAGTCATCCGCGAAGAATAAATGATTGACCCTTGGAGCTCCCCTACGCATTACGCATCCCTTCAATCTTTCCATCAGATTCAGCCTTTTGCAATAAAGCTGACAAACCTTCCGCACACAATATGAAGAGATAAGGTGACAGTGGATCACCTTGACGCAAACCCCGTTGGGGAAAAAACTGTCGGTGTACTCACCATTCACCTTTATCCGGTGCTGGCTGTTGTAACACATTTCATAATCAAATTAATCCAACTCTCTTGGAATCCCAATCTTTGCATCATTTTCTTTAAAAAGGCCATTCAATTCTATCATATGCTTTACTCATGTCAAGCTTTATAGCGATCGAGCCACTTGCTCCTTTTCGTTTGTTTTTTCATATGATGAGTGAGCTCATAAGCTAACAAAACATTATCGATAATTAAGCGGCCCGGCACAAATGCACTTTGTGAGGGGGGAAATAATATCGAGCGGGGATGTTCTTCAGCCTATTAGCCAAAACTTTTGAAATAAGTTTATATAATACATTACACAGGCTAATTGGCCTTAGATCTTTTTAATTTTTCCTACGCTTGACTTTTGGGATGAGAACAATCACCGTATCATTCCAACCTAGCGGCATATCAGGCACCATTAAGGACATCAAGAACCTCTTTCTTCACCTTCTCACCTATCAGATGCCAAAATTGTTTGTAAAAGATTGACGGCATCCCATCGGCACTGAGCTTTTAGATCCCCAATACTTTGTAGAGCACTCCAAACCTCATCACACAATGAATGGTGCCATTAGAGCCTCATTCATTTTAAAGTTACTAAATCGTTGAACTTGTTGTAAGATTTCATTCTCATGATCACTTGCATGGGATAAAAATAAAAGATGGTATTGATTGGCTATAAATTGCTTGGATGTCTCCCTTCCACCACCACACCGCCCTCATCCTTTAACCTCCTTATATGATTCCTCCTTTTCCTCTCCGATGCATAAGCATGGAAAAATTTTGTGTTCCGGTCCCCCTTTGTCAACCAGGCAGTGTGAGCTCGTTGCTTCCAGTGGACATGAAGTTGATCCTGGAGGCGCTCGAGCTTATACCGCAGAATATGTTCCCGGTTCACATTTTCTTGGCTTATGCTCCCCCTCCTACATCTCTCCAACTCCCGCCTTACATTCTTAATTCTTCTCTCTAATTCCCCCAAAACCTCCCTATCCCATACCCACAACTCATTTAACATTCTCCTCTGTACCTCCATCATGCACACATCCCCCTTCTATCGCACCAAACCACGCCTCCTCAACCCGAGCATTACAATCTTCCTCTTCTAGCCAACGAGCTTCAAATTTATGCGAGATGTCCATTGTATGATTGCAGCTCCTAGGCATTCTATCCCCTGTATTTATAATAATTGGACGATGGTCTGAATGCCTTGGATCCCCATTTCTTACTCTCACTAGTGGAAATTTTGCTCTCCAAGCTCCATTAGCCACTGCCCTATCAAGTCTCTCCTTCGTGTAGCTAGTGGCTAAGTGGTGGTAATTTCTCCAGGTAAAAGCGTCCCCCACAAAGCCAAGATCAGATAGCTCACAGTCCTCTAGGGCTTGTCGAAAATTTTCCATGCATCTCTCAGCCCTAGGAGGACCACCCTCCTTCTCATAATTAAAGAGAATTTCATTAAAATCTCCGCTACATAACCATGGTATGTCAAATTTCTCTTCGAGATCCATGGCAGTTTCCATGTATTCTCCTTCTCCTCACTCCTAGGTTCTCCATAAATCCCTGTAAATCGCCATTCAAAACCATCTTCTTCCCTTATTATTGTATCAATATGGTATTTTGAAAGACTTTTAACAGTCAGGTTTATATCATTCTTCCAAAAAAGAGCCAAACCCCCACTCATACCCACATTGTCCTTGACAATCGGGTTTGTCATACCGTCTCCATCTCAACCATTGCATCCATTTTTCCATCATGTTTAGTTTCGGACAAAAAAAGAATATCCGGGGCCTCCCATGCGTGCGTCTAGAAGCCCACAGTGCCGGGCCATTCCCCAATCCCGGCAATTCCACGTTATAATCCTCATTTTTGTAGGCGGAATTGGCTAAGCAATCCCTTTGTTCATTAGTAAAACCTGTTTTTTGCTTCTTTGCCAATTCTTGATCTTCAACTTCAGTACTGAAGTCACCATCAA